>JALBZD010000914.1:0-13724 GCA_038050675.1 Globisporangium cylindrosporum
CAGCTTCCATTGTCGCCTCGAGTGCGAGGTCATTCACGAGCCAGGATCTCAGCAGCGAGTCGTCGTCGATGCCGTCGCGCAGGAGGCACAGCAGCGGGTTGGAATCGTCGTTCAGCAGCCCAACATCAATGATGTCGCAACCCACCTCCGTCGCTGCTATCGCAAGGAGCGTGGAAGGGTGGAGGAATCGGTCGTTGAGCGTTGGAAGCCAGTGTACCTGTACTCCGCTTAGAAGCATCAACAGCTGGTCGTTTTGTTCAACACACGGCACCACAGCCCGCAACAGGAGCTCGAATAGTGCTAGAGCTCTGTTAATACAGATTATGTCTGCGTGTTCTGTTGGTGCTGCCGCGATGATCTGTGTCCAGACCGTCACGGGCTCGCGCGTGATGTCGGTGTCAGTCTGCAGTAGTGCGCGTACTTTGTGTGCATATGGTACGCCACTCGTGACGTCTCTCACGGCCAGACTTTGTGCGAGCAGGTGCATGTCGACTAACTCCTCGAGAGCTGTGTCGCGTTCTCGAACGTAGCTGAGGAGTGTGATCGCTCTGCTCAGCGGATTACAGGCCAGTGGTGGAAATCCTCGCTGTGGTCGCTACAGGCCCTCTCCGGCGCAGAAAATTGGTACGTGTGCTCACAAGTAGGAGTACTAATGACCCCTAAATTGGTGTGCTCTAATTCTTCTTCTACATTTGTCTAGAGATGGGGAAGCGTGACAGATCTCTTACAATAGAAAATGGCTCAAAAATTGATCGTAAAAGCACTGTAACATGGAATAATTGCGTCTCCGAGTGAGATGGAGGCGTAGATCTTGCTTTTGCAGCTTCATATGACTCCCTCTAGTACTTTGCGCTACTTCCCTGGGCAGCAATGACTGAAAAGCAGCACCTCTTCATAGAGTTGACGAGGTTGAGAAGGAGCAGTTCAGGGATTTGGTCCCATTCTGATTGAATCGAGTGCTTGAGCTTAACAACGCTGACGTACTACTTTCCATTTGCGTACACTCGTTTCACAAGCCACGTACGGCTCAGCAGGCATTTCAATAGAGATTTAAGCCACCAGGACCCGCCACACCACCCGGAGGTGATGTGGAAGTACAAGTGACTTTGTAACTAACCCGCAGGCCGGGTCTCGTACCCCTCAATACACTACGGGACCTTTTTGGTAGTGAGACCTCCCACACGATAGAGGGATGCAATCCGATCCGATGTAGCGAGACGTGGACCGCACGTCGTCGCGCACGTCGTCACTGGTGCTCCTGCAGGACGAGTGGTGGCGCGGCTGCTTCCTTGTGGGTACTTTTGTGGTGCTCCTTCACACGTTCGCGTGTGCCCTCTACTTCGGACTGGCGAAACTTTGTCGCTACATCCAGAGTGATCTGGCCACATCGTCGATGCTGGGTACTGTCGAAGGCCACTTGCTCGACTACTTCGACTACGTTGTCGCAGCGAGCGTGACTTTAGTGGTTGCTCATGCGCTTGGGATCTGCTTCGTATGCTGACAAGCGCTGCCAAGGTGTGCTAGAGGGACCACTCAAGTAGGTTCTGTCGCAAACTACGATGGTTTGCGGCAGGCGGAAGGGTCAGGCACAGCTCAGCCCCCGCGGGTAAAGAGACTGCGAGACAAGTTAGAGCGGTGGGGTCACGCACTTGAGCGACTCAGTGGTGTCGACTCGTACAAGCTCTTGGTCTTCGTCGAGGTCGGACTGCAGACCTTCCAAGCCTACAAGCTCAGCCACTTGGTCGCCACTCCCTGGATCAACCGACTCATAGTGTTTGTGATCGTTGTCAATTGCTGGCTCATGCCGATCGTGAGCGTCATCTTTCGCAAGAAGACTCCGTTGATCGACTTGTTCAAGAAATGGTGAAGCGTTCTGGTATTCTACCTGGAACTCAGCCCAAAGATATGCGAGTTCCCTTCCGCGCTACTTCATGCAAGCAACTCGCCTCGCGTGCTTTCTCTCTCTCGTCGAACTCCATCGCGGCTCTCCCTGACAACGTACTCATCGAGCACCAGCACGAAGTGGTTATGCTGTCAGGGAACCCACTGGCGACGCTCCCCCCGATGCTATCGAGCCAGCACCGACATTGTTTGCACTGACGATCTCATTCACCGACGTTGCAGAAGTGCCATTGTCGTAGGCGAAGGCGATAAAACGGGCATATCCAAGCAGCCGTCGATACTGGTCGTTCCACGCCTGCGCAAGCCACTCCTCTGTGTGATACGCTCCTGAAAGCGAAGTCAACAACCCATTCTATTACCCTCTCCTTTTGAGCTCGAAACGCAGTTGCGAGAGCAGAAATCGCGCTTGGCACATTGATATCAGTTTGAATGCGGATCAGGGCGTGTTAGAGTTCCAGTGCAGTATATAGTAGTAGTATTATGCAAGGATGCCGTACAGAGCTCTTGAATGAAATCGAATGAAAATGAAATGAAAACTGTCTGGGATATGCAGACACGTCTACCTATCTATCTCTTTTGGTGGTTGATGTAGCGGAGCGCCAGGGCCGCGAGGACGCGAAAGCCCACAATGTAGCCGAGCACGACGGCGAAATACGGCGCGATGGTGTCGTGCTCCATGCCGAACACGGTCTCCGTGAACGCCTTCACCGTGACGGGGCCAATGTCCACGGGCGCATTCGTGAGCGGCTGGCAGCCGATCTCCGGACCGACGTTCGACCATATGCCCGTGGTGGTGTTGTAGAGCGGCTCAGTCGAGCAGTCAGAGAACACGAGCGCCGCAGCGATCGAGAGCGAGAAGCGCATCGGCGTGATATTGTAAAGCCACGTGTAGCCGGACGGGATGGTGCTCGCCGGTGGAGTGAAACCCATGAAGAGGAGCAGGATGTTGAGCACGAGGATGCCCATGATCGCCGCCACCTCTTGGCTTGGCAGCGCATACGCGAAGAGCTGCCCCATATACGTCTGCATGAGGAGCATGAGCGAGAAGTTGAGCCAGAAGAGCACCGCGGTGCCGAAGCCAGTGAAGCCCGCTAGGGGGAAGAAGATCGCCGTGAAGAGCAGCGCGCTCGAGAACACGTACGGGACCTCGGCGAGCGTCGAGCCGACAAAGTACCAGAATGCGTTGTATGTTTCTGCCGCGCGCTCGCGGTAGAACGACGCGCGCTCTTGCGTTGCGATCGGGATGACGCTCGTGAACGCCACGAAGCTGTTGAACACAATCACGATGAACACCATACCGATGCCCGAGTTCAGGTCCTGGTACGAGTTGTAGTCTGCGCCGACGAACATTAAACCGAAGAGCAGCGACAAGATCAGCAGCATCACGTAGCGCGTGAGGCTGTACGACGGCGAGCGCCAATACAGGTCGACGAAGCGGCCGACGACGAATTTCATCTGCGTCGCAGAGCTCGCCGCGCGCTTCTGCGTGAACACAAGCTCCGCAGTATGGGCGATGGGGGTCGCAATGCCAGGTCGTGCCATCGCGTTCACCAGCGCCTGCTTCTGCGCGCTGTCGTTGAACACCTGGACAAAGTCTGTGGCGTCTGCGGAAGCGGCACCCACGCCAGCGCCAATGCACTCGAGCATCCATGTGGCAGGGTTGTAGCCCTTGGGGAGCGGAGAGACACCCGGGATACTCTCAAAGTAGTTGATCAAGCTGCGACAGTTCTTGCCCAGGTCACCGAAGAACACGGTCTCACCCCCACGCTTGAGCAGCAGCAGACTGTCGAAGAGGAAGAACACCTCCGACGACGGCTGGTGGATCGTGCACACCACCGTGCGGCCCGTGTTCGCCACCTTGCGCACTCCGTCCATGATCAACTTGGCAGAGCGCGCATCCAAGCCACTCGTTGGCTCGTCCAGGAACAGTACGCTCGGCTGAGCGGCGAGCTCCACGCCGATCGTCAGCCGTTTCATCTGCTCCACGGATCGTCCCTGGATGATCTGGTCCGCGATGTCGTGCATGTCCAGCAAGTCGAGACACTCGTTGACCACGTCGAATTTCTTGCTAGCGGGGACGCTGCTGTCCTGGCGCAGGAATGCGCTGAATGTTAGGGCTTCGCGGATCGTGGAGGCGCTCGAGTGGATGTCCATCTGCTCGCAGTAGCCTGTGGCCCGACGAATAGAGAGGTCGCTGGCTGCATGGCCGTTCAAGAGGATCTGACCCTGGATCCTGCCGCCCGTCTTGCGGCCGGCGATTACGTCCATCAGCGTCGTCTTTCCGGCACCTGATGAGCCCATCAACGCCGTAATGGTACCCGGAAGCGCGTACCCCGTGATGCCCTTGAGCAAGTCGATGGTCTCCTTCGGGTTGCTTGGCAGTGGAACAGTGTACCACAAGTCCTTGAACGCGAGCGTCACGGGAGTGAAGCTCGTTTCTTTCGCTGGGATGTCCAACATGACGACGTCACTGTCCGTAGAGTTGGGAGCTTGGTCCAAGCTCTTTGGCGTGCCCACGAGTGCGTAATAACCGGCATCCTCAGCCTCGCCCTTCTTGGTCGCGATCACATTCTCGGGTGCTTCGAAGCGCTTGTACTCGAGCGCCAGGTACGACATGACGATGAACAGCACGTAGAGCAAGGCCATGACGAGCATCGCGTACGGCACCCAGAACTTTTCACTGCCTACGGAGAAGAGGTCCAGGTAATACTCGCCCATCGTCATGCCGTTGAAGTTCTTGCAGTAGTTCACGCCTTTGTACTCGCATACGTCAAACTCACTCGAGCGGTACTGGTTCACGGCGAGCGCGCGAAGACCCCAGCTTGCGGGGTTGAGCCAGTAGGCCCAGACGAAGTAGTCTGGGATACTGCTCTTGAGCACGACGGATCCGGAGAAGATGATCGCGACGACGATCGAGACCATGGATATTGGCGTCGCGATGCTGTTGTTCGGGGTGACGGCCGCGAGGAAGAAGAAGAACGCACCAAACACGAGGCTGACGAAGAACAAGATGGCTTCAAAGACCAGGTACTCCTTTACGTCGGCAACGAAGCCGCACATCCAGTACACGAGCGAGCCGTACACGAGCGTCTCGCCGATGACGAGCGGGATCTGCGCGATCGCATTCGCGAGCACGTAGGACGACGTACGGAAGAAGTTGGCGCGGCGCTGCTTGTAGAAGACGTCACGCGCGGCGAGGAACGTCGGAATCTGCGGAAACTGACCGGTCGCCAGGAAGAGAACCGCCTGGAACATGACGCCGATCGCGACCTGGATCGCCTGGGGGTCGAACTGATAGAATGTCGACGCGTGCAGCAGGCCCATGACCACGATCATCAGCACACGGCTCGCGATGAACGGCTTGTTGCGGAACTGCACGGCCATCTGGCGTCTGAACAGCGTCATGGTGCTCTGCCAGAACGGCTGGTGGAACTCTGGCATGTGGTCCATGTGCGCGCCGATATTAGCGAGCAGCTCGGGGCTGTGGGGAGCTTCGAGCGCACGAAGCGTCTCGGCGTGGATAGCCGAATTGCGAAAGATCTCGGCAAACTCGCTTGCAAAGCGAGGGCGTCGGTTGCCTACAGTGCGAGAGGTGTCTGCCTCATACAGATATTGCTGTTTCGTGCCAAGGTCCAGCAGGAAGTCTGCGACATCCCGCTCCGGAGGACACACGAACCCCAAGCTCTCAAAGTAGTCGACCACTTGGTCACGAGGGCCGTGGTACATCACCTCGCCTTCGTTCAGGATCATCACGTCGTCGAAGAGGGAAAACACCTCGGGCGACGGCTGCAGCAGAGCGATCACCACGGTCTTGCGAAGCGTCTTTGCGATGCTGCGCTGCGTGCTGATGATGTCGTAGGTTGCCGCGCTGTCCAAGCCCGTGCTGATCTCGTCCATGAGGGTGACGTACTTCATGCCAAACTCCATCTCGCCAGTGGTCACTCGCTTGCGCTCGCCACCTGAGACGCCGCGGAGCATGGCGTCGCCGACGACGGTGTCCTGGCAGTTCTGCAGACCGAGCTGGCGAATGACCACTTCCGGGTAGTGCTTAAACATGGCCCTGGCGGCTTCGAGGGCAGCCAGGTTCTCTTCGGGTGAGCCCTGGCTCAGCAACTCTTCGCCGCGACGAGTCATCTCGCCGCCGGAGAAAGTGTGCGCGTACTCCAGGGTCTCCTTGACAGTCAGCACTGGGTAATGCTTGTCGCGCTGGTCGACGTAGGCGGTGAACTGCGGCAGGGTCTTAGTCATCTCTTTCTGCGCCACGCCGTTGTACGTGATGTCGCCCTCAACCGTGATGTTCTGCTTGAGCGGAAAGCGGCCGCTGAGGATCTTCATCAGCGACGACTTGCCGGAGCTCGGCTGACCGAGCATTAAGGTGATAGTGCCAGGCTTGAACGCGCCACTCACATTCTTGAGGATGTCCTTGCGCACCTGGTTCTTCTTGGAGGACACGAACATTTTCTTGATGGCGTTGGTCACTGTTGGTAGCTCAGTCTTGGACGCGTCCTCTTCGACGACGACGATGTCAGCTGAGACACTCAGGTTGCTGAAGCGCACCTCCATCTGCGGGAGCGCTCGGCCTAGAGCGGTCTCAAGCTTGTTCGACATGTACTCGTGGAGCACGTGTGGGCCGTGCGCCATGAGCGTCTCGCCGGACTCGAGGCTGACGTGCTTCAGCTGGTCGGTCCCGAAAGGCGTTTCTGCTGCCATGACTCTGGGTGCTGCTAAGCTCTCACTCGGTTCGGAGGTCTCTTGGGCTGGTTGGTGTTTGCGATACGGAGGGCAAATTCGAAAGTGAGTGAGATCAAATTAACAAGAGGTGCCACCCAGACAGACAGATGGACGCACACACACAATGAACTATCAGCTATGTTTGGCTTCCCTTTGGCTGGGCATACAAACTCCAAGTCAACCTCGTGGGCCAAAAAGTGTACTAATAGTACCACCAGCTGGAGACATCATGTTGACGATGTTGATGGCTCCAGCACCATGACATCATCTATCGCCCACTGCATAATCAGGTGAACAGTCTGCTGATGGCATGTTTCTAACCTGGTCTCCGTCGTGTGGTCGTGACGATTGGGCCTGTCGAACAGGGATGAGGATTCATCCTCCGTAGCGAGAGGCAGCGGATGAAGGATGGGGTGTTTTCAGGGAATGAAGCAACATCATCACTCTGCAGGACTGACCGACTTGTCATCTCTCTCAAGATGATGATGATTCAGTGAGGTATATTTAGGTGCACTTGCGACCTACAATATCCGTAATTCTAGTTTCCTGCGACATGGCTAAACTGGAAGCGCTGACGAGGCATTACGACGCCTCCAGCGCCATAATACCAAGTCGGCGCCGGAACCCGAAAATCGCGATCGCTTCTTCCTTTGGTGACGACCTTGGTCGCCGAATGGTGGGGTTGCATTACCCGAACTGATCTTGGGTTTATCTCTCTCTCAAGACCTATTCGCCGTCACAGGCAAGTCAAGAGACAGCCCGAATCGATTGGCTGTCGGGTCCCAGACGATTCGGTGAGCTGGGTTGCCATTTAGATTAGACAAGATATAAGTTCATTCAAGGGTTTGCGTGGTCCACACCAAGGCGTTCGGCAATTCGACACCCACCATCCACTCTCTAGTACAATAGCTTGGCTCAGGGGGCTCAGTATCTTGGTTCTCCGAGATCTGACCTGCGATCCTGGCTGCTCAATGACAAACAGAGGTACAGATAAATCTGGCTAATTTGATTCATAATAAATGTGGTATCCTTGTATATATGATTGGGTGCTGATCCACTGACTCCGTTCCTATACGGACGTATGTAGCAAACTTGACAGTGAGTAAGAATGATACTTGATTAAGAATCTTGTCAATTCTTGATGTTTTGGGGTCCAGAACCTGGCTCAGTTGAAAGGTTGTCTATATTACTAGAATTAGACTGGGTGACTACTCAATCTACCTAGCAGTGATAGAAGACAAATAAATGTATGTAGTTGTGGCTGGAGTTTGTGGCTTGTGTTGTTGATGTATGCAGCTGGAGGATGTGTGCTGTTGGTGTATGCAGCTGGAGGAACAGAATCTGGCTAGTGGTGTGGGCCGATCCTCCCACGCAACTGATCTGGGTTCAAATCCCGCCTTCGTGCAGTCATACAAGTGTCATTTTTGGAAAGGGGTCGAAATCGTAAAATAAACTTGTGGCTGCATTAAAACGGAGGTTTTTGCAACTGCTTTCACTATCGATTTTGCTTGTCGTTTTGTTGCTATTGCATCGTTGGCGCAGCTGAAAAGTAACTGCAAACCAGCGTTTGAGTGAGAGCATCTTCCTTCTCTACTCGAAGCTCTTCACGTAGCCGCTGCTGTTGTAACGACCTGGCACAGCGCAGCCGAAGGACCGAGCGAGATGAGCGCTGGGCTGGCGTAGAGCGAGGAAGCGTTGGATGGCGAGGACCACGGTCGTGCGCGAAGAGAGGCGAAGAGGCGAGACGAAGAGCTTGAGTGGAAGGCGGTTGTTGGTATTGAGGTAAAATGAGAAGTGAGTGTGTAAGTCTGTCTGTTTCTGCCTGCCTCCCTACTCGTTGTTTCTTGTCCAAGAGGGGCGTCCTGTTGGTAGGACATGGGCGTAGGACACAGATACACGTATCTATGTCGCAAGACACAGATCCTGTCATGTCTTTACTCCACTGGATTCTTTCTGATTTCTTTTCTATCTAATATGAATCTTCAACATGTCGCACGTGCCTTGCGTGCGTGTAGTTTACGCTACTTGTTTTCTTTTGCTATCCTAGAGTGTATGTAAAAAGGGGGAGAGTCTACATGATGGTGTCCCGCACTCCAAGAGTGAAGGTCCTATAATTGTGCATCCTTACATCCTCCCACGTTTGACTTCGAGTCGTGACTGTCGAAAGTCATCAAGGAGAACCTTCCAGTGCGACACTCCCGTCGTTGGCTTTGCTCTTTATGGTTTGTTGACTGCATGCGCCTCTGCCTTTGCTAATCGCAAATTATTGGTTTTATGACGATGCGACAAATAACTCGTGCTGTGAAGTGTTTTACAATGCAGCTTCTTGGTTGGCTAAAATTGCAATACGATAATTACCTGAACACGACAATTAACTCGAGGATTACGGTACCGAGTTTCAAGGACAGAATCAGTTGAAGAGTCAGAAAGTATGCCTCTTACTACTCTGATTCTGGTCAGTAGAGGTTGCTAGGAATCAGAATTGGGCAAAAATCGGGTTGCCTTGAGGTTGGCGTTTGTTTAACGCTTGGACGGTTGCGCCATACAGCAGTGGCGAGTGCGATGCATCAGGACCTCGACCAACCTGTGCCGACCACCACAGATCGGCGCTCATGTATGGAGAAAGTTCAAGACCGACTTGCACAGTGGGATCACACAATTGAGCAATACTGCGGTGTCGACTCGTACGAGCTCTTGGTCTTCGTCGAGGTTGGACTGCAGACCTTCCAAGCCTACAAGTTCAGCCGCCTGGTCGCCGCTCCTTGGATCAACTGACTCATGGTGCTTGTGATCGTCGTCAACTGCTGGTCCATCCCAACCATGGACGTGATCTTCCGCAAGAAGACATCTTCATTCGTCAAGGTGATTAATCTAACGCTCGATTCCGTCATGGAGATTGTATACGGTATGGCGATCCTGTTCGTGGTCTTCTATCCCTACTACGCCGATGGGAAGCACATTCTCTACGACGAGTCCTACCTCAACTTCTTCAGCGACACGTGGTTTATCAACGCAATTGCAGAGAATCAGCAGATTTACGTGACTTTACGAGTCGACTTGTGCTCCAAGATGGCACCGGGGATCAGCCTCTTCCTCCGCCTTCGCGAGCTTCAGGTTCAGCGAGCAGCGCACGAAACTCGAACCAGAATAGCGAGTATCCCGAAGGTCACACCTCTTCACTTGTGGACTTGAGCAGTAGAAGAAAGGATGAAAAGTAAATTTCCAAAAAGTTAAAGCGTGTCTGCTATATGCTGTTGTCCACTGCCTGCTCTGTGCTGTTTATGGAGCCGCCTCCATGTGTGGACTATGTGTTAGATGTGAGTGCATTTTTTCATTTGGTTAAAGTATGCAAATGTGCAACATGCAACTCAACCTGTCTTGGGTACATCAGGTGCAACTGCAAATGCGACTTTGACATTGGCTTTCGTATCTCCAACTGCAACTTCCAGCTGATCAGGATCAAAGTATCTGCAAGTGCAAACTCGTTCAACAACACCTCAAGACGATGCTCAGCACACGAGGAACCTCGGACAGAAGAAGCGCGTTGTGAACTTACTCATGTTTCTGCTTGGACTCGGAGTACTCGCGACTCATATTGTAGCGGACATTCTCAGCGTCGTCGGACGAGGTATTGGCAGTCTGCTGGAGATGACGCCGTTCGGCTCAACACAGTATACGTGCGCAGTGCTGGAGGCGAGCTGCTTGCCGGAGCAGATCTCAAGGACCAAAAGCGAGTTCGACAACGCACTCACTTCCTATTTTGCGGCCGACCGCTCAAGCGACTCTTCGATCTTGCGGGCACCTGGGGAGTGTGCCGCGAGCAACGATCGGATATAGAGCGCGACTCCTTACGCCAAGCTTTGGTGTAAGGAAATAATGACAGCGATGGTGTTCGGCCCCGGACCGCCTTTGAATGCGGCGGAGGTGGCGACGCCAACAACGACGAATGTGCAGCCCATGCCGCTGCCGAAGACACCGGAACTGACTTTTCCTTCGTTGGCAACTCCAGCAACAATGACGCCACCACAAGCACCAACGGCGACCGCGGAGTCAGAAACCACTCAGGGGATGCCAAAAGTAATGTCAGCAGCACGTATGTCGACACAAGCGACAACAAAGTTGCCGTCGACAAACACGTCGCCGCCAAACACGTCGCCATCGCAGCCGACGACAAACGTCTGGTCGACTGCAAGGGTCGACCAGCTCAAGGCACGCATGACGGGCGTGTCAAATGACAAACAACAGCCCGCGCCCGATGCGACGCGCAAGCCTAGCGACGAGATGCGCTACAGCGAAAACTACAGATGTGCGCGAGCCGCATACCGACTGCGACTGGATGGGAATCAACGGGCCATCACGCAGCTAGAAGAACAAACCCTGCAACTGTGGGCTACGCAGCAAATCCATCTGACCAAGCCACCTGCTTTTGTTGCGGAGACGCATACCGGCGCCGAACGCGACATCCTTTGGACCTTTCAGCGCGACCGACTTGGGTACCGGTTGTATGCTGTACTACCGACCGGCTTCCAGCTGCCAGCAGTCAATACCAAATGGCACTTCTGCCATGCCTTGCTCGCCGCCAATCCTGACGGTGAGGCGAACGATCGCGCTAAAGAGTTGATCCGGAATGCTCACCGGATCATGTGCTCAGCGCGCTCACAGATCGCCGAGTTTGTGTTCACGAGGCCCGACGTGCGCGACCGGTGGTCAAACAAGTCGTTCAGCATTGGCCGTGGTCGTTTCTCGCTGCGGGCGACAGACTCTCTGGCGAAGAGAGACGCGACAGAGGGCTACGATGCGGCAGCACTTTCCCTGCTGTATCAAGTGCACGTCATAGGTCGCGGTGACTTAGACGCAGCGACTGTAAGGGCGTGGGTCAGCACTGCAGCAGATGCTACGATCCTCACGGTCGACTCGCGTGAACCAACTGGTCTCACCGACTTCGGCCCTCACAGGTGGGTAGTGACGTTCGGCGTGATCGAATGTCCCCCACCTCTCGAATCGAAACGCCTGCTGCGCGTGACAACCAACGAACGGCAGTCGCTACTTTACCTCCACCACCCGCGAGCATCCGCTCGGCTGCCGTGTTCCGCGTGCCTGAGCACACAACACTATCGCAAAGACTGCCCGGAACTGGACGCACCGGCCAAAGCAGCGAAATTCGTCTGCGACGTCGCAGTGAGCCAGACAACAAATGCACCAACCCTCACTGGCGCACTAACAGTGCAGGCTTTCCGCCAGCAGATGAAGGAGATCCGCAAGCATGTCGCTCCTGAGCTTGCTGCCAAGCACCGAGCGCAAAAAAAGGCGCGGAAGGCAGAAGTAGTGCATGCCAAGGCGAAGCAACTTGCCGAAGAGGTTGCTGCTGCTGCAAAAATTCGCAATGCCGCGGCTCAGCAAAAGCAAGCTGAAGATGCGAGAGCGAAACAGCGCGAAAGAGATACTCGTCGTGAACTTCACGAACACGTTAACGCAGAACTTAAAGGCGAGAGGAAGCCGACCAAGCCGCGGTCGAAGGCCCGACATGCCGTCCACCGCACTTCCGTGACACAAGCTGGCGATGACACGGTGCCACCACAGGTAACGACCAACACTCCACCCGCGGCAACTATTGCCGGGTCGACTGAGACACCGGTCCACCCTACGCATAGTGAGGACACAGTTATGTCAGAGCCCACTGCCGACGGGCAAAGTGAGGAGCATGGCGCTGAGGCCCCACCACTCATGACCTCCTCGTTGGATGTCTCGATGTCGCAAGGACTTGATGAGACGCTCCGTGTTGACGATTTGGCGAGTGGCGCAGTCACGCCTCCAAATGGGAAGCGTCGCTTCCGTTGCCCAAGGAGGTATGTGAGGCATACCGCACCGAGTGGTCAGTGAAGACGATCGATGCTTGGACACCTACGCCGACGGCCGTGATCGCCGCTGTACAAACAGCCTCACAGAGCCGGAGCCGTGACGAGGAACATTGCCAATCGCCAGCGGCGCCGCCAATGCTTCATGCGCTCGGAACAACAAAACGCTACCGACAGCAAGAGCTCCTTGACCTGTACAAGCAGATCGATGCAACGCGGGCGACTGACGATCACTCACAGACGCTTAACGCGTCGCGGGCACGTAAGACCCCGGCCGGAGCTTCTGCGGAGGTAACCGCGGCGGCGCGGGTTTTTGCTGACTGGCAGAAAGACCTCGACATTATGCCGTTACCGGTATCGCAAAATGGGCACTGCCTGTACGAAGCGATCCGTGGAGCTGTGACGACCAGCCGCGCTCATGTCATCCCACCAGGTTCAGTGATCGATCAGGTTGGTTGGGTTAAGCACCGTATGCTTTCTTTGCTTGACGACCGGCTACATCACGAGGTCGTTTCGAACCAAATAGACCCTCGTCAAATGCTGGAGAGGCTCTCTGGTGCGCCAGCACCGACCGACATGGGACTAGACGCCATGCTGTGTGAGATCAAGAAACATACCGCAAATGCACGCGCGATACTAACGTCGGAGGCACTGCCATTTACGTACTGGGGTGGAACAGACGAGATCAGGATGGCCTCACTCGCTTTCGGCACCATAGTGCTCGTTTTCGACCTACAGCCGTCGGGCGAAGCTCACATTCTCCGCTTCTCGCCAGGAGAGTGCTCGCTTGACCCTAGGGACCCGGCTCGTATCGCCAAGATGCACTGTGTCACCTCGACCGCGGCAGTGGAGGAACTGCACCCGATGCTCCAAGCTGGAGAGGCGATTGCTCTGGCACGTAGTGGTGAAGGCCGAAGTGCGCACTTTACTGCATACTCCATAGCTCTGGCCAATGATATTCACCATGGAGTCTCAACTACGGCTGAAGGCCCAACCAAGGCGACGGCTGAACTGCTCCCCGAACTTTGGTCTGGTGAAGCCATCCTTCCTGCTAGAACCGGTGAGGACCGATCTGCGAACTCCGCTGCCCATCGACTGCCACAGTACAGTACTACTTCCCCGGAGAGCACACCCACTCCAACCGTGCCCACAGCCGGACGAGACGAAGGCACCAGCACCAGCGAAACAACGGATGAGCAAAGGCGAGATGGTGGATGGATGCAAAATGCAACGTGA
>JALBZD010000915.1:0-13718 GCA_038050675.1 Globisporangium cylindrosporum
TGCGATGTGATTGGCTCACGCCACTCACATGAATCTGGCTGTCGCGTCGGTCGCGTCACCAGTCCAGTTCCCAAAGAGCAGGAACCATCATTCCGCACATGATTGCGACCAGTGGTGATCACTCCATCATCCACCAACTGTCTGTGTCGGAATAGTCTGTGACATCATCCGATGACGTCACCTGTGCACATGGGTATCGGCAGTATTACCGGTATTCGACCGGTAATAGTCACACATGATGCACTGTGAGGTGATGTGTACCACACACATCTGCCTCCATGTAATGGCCATTGAGGGCCCATTACAGTACACCTCGAGAGTGATGCTGATGTCACTGTGCGAGATGCTGATGGCATTGCACGAGGAGCGCGGGCGTTCGTGAGAATGGTACGTGGCGGTGGTGCACACAGTCTGTCTCGCTGGTGTGACAAAGACAGCGCGATGCTGGACGTATAGTGATTTGTGCAAGACAGTGACGAGCATGTATGATGAATTTGACTGCACGTGCAGATGCAGATGCAGATTTGACTGGCAAATATACTCGATACCTGATTGGCATGTGAGCGAGCGTCCCTGAAATCAAAAAGGACTGTGCTGGCGTTGTTGCTGGCTTCAAGGCAAACGCATAGTACTCGTGAATTTGGGCATCCTGTGCCGCCTCTTGTCAACACATTTCGAATCGTCTCATCTTCAACTGAGTTAGACACGATTGCAGCCTTGTTCTTTGCTGCTGTGGCTGTGTTGCAGTCTGTCTTACTTCATGTGTGTGGCTGTGAATGTGTACTAAACATTTTATGGCTTTCATGAAGGACGGCGGCCACGGTGTCGTCATAAGCTGTCCAGATCCAACATTGTCGAATTCTCGGTCGAGTGTGGTGCACGGTGCTATTGCGTTCGATGCCGCGAAGCATTTGTCGGAAATGAGCTATCCCGCTTACGCTCGCATGGAGAGCGAACAGTCGAACAGTACAACAGTGCTCAAGAAGCTCGACGCTGAGTTGAACGATAGAGACATCCAAACGACACGTATGCATAACTCGTGAATCATTGTTGTGACTGAGCTGAGATGTGTTGTGTGGTTCTATGACATTTTTTTTACTATGGCGCCGTGGGGAATTGTAATTGAGTGCAAGTCGCTGAAGTATACTATTATCACGACAAATTTTCAGTAAGATCAAAGTTGTGATGGAATTTGTCGAAGGTCATGCTGTCAACACAGCACAAAGTGCAAATCAAAGTATTCTCGTATGCGTACTATTAGCCAGTCTATCGAAGCGGACAGGTGCGGCGATTGTGACCAACAGCATGACAGGTGCTGCATGTTCTCAGTCTCTTTCCCGTGCAGGGGTCGATTTCAAACGAGCTCGGGTCTCTTCTCGACGAACTCCCAATTCTGGCAACGGAGTTCTGTGGGCGACCTCTAGCTCTCGCGACCGGTGGGTTTTGGAGCTGAACAAATGACGATGTTGATCTTTCCATTTCACTGAGAATAGCAACTTGTCGATGAACAGGCATGGCGACTACAGCATCCACCAAGTCGGATAATCTCTGCGCAACAGGATTCTGAGAGGTTGATTGGCTCGGTACTTGAGATGCGACCTCACCCAACCACCACTGCTTGTCAAAATCCGAGTTCCAGCGCTTTCGACGATAGTTGGCGAGCTCGAATCATGTGCGAGCACGGAACACCCATCGTTCTCGAAAAGCTCCCAGTGCACATATCTTCAGCAGCTGGACGTCCAAATTGTCTTTGTTGGTCCCTGGCCATGTTCAAAGCGTGTTTAGACACTTTGCCGGCCACATTCTTGAATAGTGGAACTCGATACGCCATTCCGACGCGAAGTCTTTCAGCTTCGATTGCGTGATTGACGTGAATGATCTGGTTTTCCCAGGCAAGCGCAATTTTTTTGTGAGTTGCAAGAAGATCACCTGTTGATGCCGTGATGTATTTTTTCAGCACAGCGTGAGCTCCTTCAGCTCGTGAAGTCGTCGCGTTTCCGTAGTGACGCGACCGGCCAGTCCATACACACACGAACACCTCCTTCACTCTCAGCCAGGTTGCGTCAAGGTACTCGAACATCGCTGTCGGGATCGTACTCTGAAGATACTTGACGGTGTCAGCATACTCTAACTCAGTCTGCGAACTGCACAGCGACGACCAGATCTTCAAAAATGTGTCCCACTTGGGTGCTGTTTCGAAGTAATGCTTGCAGTTTGAGGTCACATTCTTATTAATGTGCCACGTGCACAAGATGTTCTTAGAAGTGGGGAGAACTCGCTGCACCGCGTTCATCAGCGCTCGATCCTTGTCGGTTGCAATCACCTTAGGCACTCCAGTTCCTTCGAGGGTTCCAGCGAAATTGCAAAGTGCCCACGCGTATCCGCCTTCTGCCTCCTTTAAGAGGAAAGCAAAGCACGACGAGAAACTCATATTGGTCGGGCTCATACCGACAAAGTGCAGAAGCGGCAAGCTGAATCGGTTCATCTTATAAGTACAGTCAAGTACAAAGACTGTTGAGAAGCGCCGAGATAGTTGAATAGCTGACTCCCTGGCGAAGAAGAGCTGAGTGACTTCGTGTTTATCGTTCAGGACGTAGTCGTATTTGTAGTCTTCGTTGACCAACGTGTCGAGTAGCGCCTCGATCGACTGGCGCCCATCAAGCTCTCTCATCGATATCGCCAGAGTCGCGTTGTAGATGTCTCTGTTGATATGTTGTGAGTCTGCATCAGCTTGACGCAACGCAGCAGCAATCTCTTTCGGTGAGACACCAGCGGCTGTGAGTCGACTGACTTCAGCGAGCGCCTCGGAAGACAGACGGCGGCGAGCAGGATGGACCGAGATATCTGTCAATGCAGGGTGGTTGTGTGACGCGTTTTTCACCTCGAAGGCCCACAAACCATATCTCTTTACGCTGGCGTAAAGAGAAAACGGACACTCAATCTTCCGGGATGCTGTTTCTCTGCTCGATGCGCTGACAGTCTTGTTTCGATCGTCGTACGAACCGCTTCGATCACACTGCACCAGCACTTGCCGTCCTCGAGACGACCGACGAACGAAAACAGCAAAGCCTTCGTTGTGAGTGTGCGTCTGGAGATACTTCATTAGCTCCTCCTTCGTCTCGAATGGCATGGGAGTTGGTGGCGCCAGCATCTCGCTTTCCTAATGCTGGAACGTCTGCTTCTATGATATAGCAAAGTGAACAACCGACAAATCTGAGTAGCTTCCTTGAGCTCTCAAACTATTAATAATACGAAAATTGAGAATGAGTCTGACAAGATTAGACGCAACATCAACACATCGACAAGTAGGTGCTCTGGAGCTGGAGCTGGAGCGCTAATGCAATGGACATAGCCGCTTCTCTGGATATCGTCGAATCAATGCACGTAATCCGCATGGAAGACTGTACCACACGTGCAATGCAATCGCCAGAACCACTAACTTCTCTTTTTTATAGGCCGTTCAAAGTACGATATTGAGTTCTCTAGTTTTATGCTGCAGCCGATATAAAAAAAACCTGCAGTCGATTTAGCAATTCCCTTGATTTATCGATGACTATTTTAGACAGGGGCTAAATTTTGCGGGGTTTAGTTAATGGGAGGTGCGACTGTGGTCATGTGCACCAAAAAAGCACTTGTCCAAACCTTGGGCGAAAAAGAGCATGTGCATGTAATTTTCATCTCAAATTTTTTTTTCCGAATTCACTAACTGCCAGAAAAAGGCGAGATGATATATGATACAAAATGCGACAGGTGCAACCACAAACTGACTTGCTGTATTTTACTAACCGGCGTTCGGATCTAACTGGTGTTTGGATCTTCGCAAAGGTCAGTTCACGCTCAGTTGGCATTCTTCTTTGTCCAAGCAAGAGCTCGAGAACCCTGCCCTAGTTGCCTGCCCGCGGCACAGTAAGACCTTGTGCAAGTTAAGAGGCGGGGCGGTAACGCTGGGAGCAAGAAGCTGGCGTCGCAGTGATCCAGCCACGGCCAGGTATGTATTCGCAGCTATATGTCGCGCATCACTGTCAATGACCAAGAGCTGACAACTCGTTTCTGTGTGCGCGCATATGTGCGTGTGAGTGTGAGAGTCACAAGACAACCACGGGAAAGCATCAACGCATGACACAGAAGGTAAGCGTTCACGTTTGGCAAATGCTGATTGGAACATACTAATCGATACTTCGTTTGTGTGCGCTCCTACATACAGATTATTCACTACCTTTGCTGTATCTCCTCGCTGTCGCTCGTTTTTTCAATGTCATCTTCATCGCGTATTCGACCCGGCTCGACAACTCGCTGCGCAATGAGAGGATCGAGAAGGCCGCCGTCAACGACGACCTCAGCGCTCCCATCTTCGTCGTTCACCGCGTCACTGCCTCCAATCGAACTCGGCAGCAGCCAATACTTCCTGAATCCGCTCGTTATTGTCTGCAACGACAGTGCGCTCCACGCTTCCACCAACCACAGCATCACGTCGCTGCGTCTTGGTGCGACGACTTTTTCGTTGTTGCTGATTCGGACGCGGAGCTCAGAAATCCACTTCGCGCGCAGACGGTCTTCCAGCGGCTTGTTCCGCGCCACATCGGCTGGCTGGCAGCAGAAAGTGAAGCGTGGCGGGACTCGAAGAAGCTCGACTCGTTGGCTGGCCGCGTACTCCGTCACGTCTTTTGTCCAGTGCGCACTCCTGTCGTCCCAGAGCAGAATCACAGGTGGGTCATTGTCGCTTCTTCCTCCAAAATGATGCTTCAAAAACTCTAACGAAAGTCGCTCGTTCTGCCACCCCTTTGCGTTCCCGATGATCTGCAAATGTGACGAAGCCGGTGCTTGCAGAATGTCACCTCACATGCGACGACCGAAGCCGCGGCGATGAAGGTCGTTCTCTGTTTGCTGATCGACGTTCCTGGACCGCGCGGACTTGATCACCACGAACGGGGAGTATTTGTTGCCGTTGCTGTCACCGAGCAGCATCGCAGTCAGCCGTTCCTTCTCCTTACCAGCGCAGTGCACCCATACTGTCTTCGTTCCTTGGGCAGACATCGTGTGCTTCGGTAGGTACTAAAAAAAAATGGCGGTCTGGTCTGCGTTGTACACGTCGCTGACGCCGAGCCGCTCCATTGTGTGCAGCACAAGCTGGCTGAAGCTGCTGACCGCTGTGGCTGCCTCGCCTGATGTGACTTGGCCTTGGCGTGTTCTCACTCTGATGGGCAGTTTGTGGCGGTGCATGAAGGCGCGGCGCCACGACCAGCTCCCAAGGAACCCTTCGACGCCAGCCTCTTCAGCGACTTCGATTGCCCGTACGCATAGCATCGTCGAGGAGACCGGGATGCCGTCTTTTCGTCGTTCGTTGATCCAGGAAACGATCTCACGTTCGCTCTCCGTACTGAGTGATGTTACTGTGCCTTCTTGCCGCTCGCGTTGGTTGTCCTTCGTCCGCTGCTTCGCGGCCATGCGCTCAATCTTGGCGCGCTGATGTCGCCATCGCTCGATGTTGCGGCGTTTCGTTTGACTTTTTGCGGCGGGCAGAGCTGGAAAGAATCGCTCTATGGTCTCCTTCATTGTCACTGTGTCTAATGCTATCAATACAGCAAGCTTCAGCTCGAACGAGTGTCAGTCGTTTTTGAATTGTTTTGGTTTTCTGTGCTTTCCCTTCACGCTCTTCTGTCCTTCTCCCGCGATTAGCTTTGCTCTTTATGGTTTGTCGACTGCATGCGCCTCTGTCTTTGCCAATCGCAAATTATTGGTTTTGTGACGATGCGGCAAATAACTCGTGCTGTGAAGTGTTTGACAATGCAGCTTCTTGGTTGGCTAAAATTGTAATACGACAATTAACTCGAGGATTACGGTACAGCTATTTTAGATCAAGAGTGCTGTAGCTATTTTTGATCAATAGTACTATATGAGAGTATTCGGAAATGCAAGCCTCGTCCGAATTCAAGAAGCAGCCTTCGATTTGGAAGTACGAGCCTCTTCTATTCGAGTGAGGCTTTTCACGGCACCAGCAACGCTCACTTGTTCCTCGACTGCCAGAACCGGTATTTTCGCAATAGTACAGAATGATGTTCCATGCACATCATTCTGAGGTTAGCTATCTTAACTAATCAAATCACGACGATCTGCGGTTGCGATTGTTGACGCATGACGCAAGGTGTCGCTGCCTTTAACTCCACTCTCTTTCAAGGGAGGCCGTCTGTTTCGCAACTGAGAGGCCGACCGATCCGATAGACGTGGTTCGTGTCGTGCCAGTCAGGATTCAGGATTCAGGAGTCAGGAGTCAGGAGTCAGGAGTCAGGATTGGATGAGGATAGGACGGCAGAATGCCAGAGCAGGTAGCCAAAGGATCCGCTGTCTCACAATCTAATTTGCGCTCGTCCCGAAACCAGCCCAAGCTCCAGAACCAGCTCCAGTCCAAGCATCACCAGCAGCCGCTCGCACCTGCTCCGCGTCTTCCTGATACTTTTGAAACCAACATGGCCTCCCCAGCAACCCCAGCGCACAACATGAAGTACCGCTACCTCGGCAACTCCGGTCTCCTGGTGTCCACGCTCTCGTTTGGCGCCATGACCTTTGGCGCTCCGTCGGACTTCGACCAGTCCTACGAGGTCATGACGCACGCCTACAAGCACGGCGTCAACTTCTTCGACAACGCTGAGATGTACGCGGATGGTCAATCCGAGGTGATTATGGGCCAGTGCATCAAGAAAGGCATTGAAGAAGGAGTGTGGTCGCGTGAGGATCTCGTCATCAGCACCAAGATCTTCTGGGGAACCAAAATCTTCCAAGGCCAGGCTGGCCTCTTCCAAGGCCAGGCTGGCCCGAACGACTATGGCTTGAGTCGCAAGCACATCATTGAAGGCATCAAGGCGTCGCTCAAGCGCCTCGACCAGGAATACGTCGATCTCATCTTCTGCCACCGCCCGGACCCGCGCACGCCAATCGAGGAGACCGTGCGTGCCATGAACTACGTCATCGACCAAGGCTGGGCCTTCTACTGGGGAACCAGCGAGTGGAACGCGCACGACATCATGGAGGCGTGCGAGATCGCGGACCGCCTCGGCCTCGCTCGTCCAGTGATGGACCAGCCGCAGTACCACATCCTCGAGCGCTCGCGTGTGGACTACGACTTCATGAACCTGTACGAGAAGTACAAGTATGGCTTGACCACCTGGTCACCGCTCGCGTCGGGCATCCTCACGGGAAAGTACTCGAAGGGCATCCCCGAGGGCTCGCGCTTTACCAACCCCGTGTTCAAGGCGTACCTCGCCGACGTGTTTGAAGACCGCGTGGCCAAGTCGATCCAGCTGGCAGAAGTCGCCAAGGAGGTCGGCGCGACATTGCCCCAGTTCGCGATCGCCTGGTGCGCTGCGAACACGAACGTCTCGACTGTCATGCTCGGCGCCACGAGCATCAAGCAACTCGACGAGAACTTGAAGGCGCTCGCGTTCATCGACAAGATCACGCCCGAGATCCGCGCCAAGGTGGACGCGATTGTGCAGTTCCAGCCAGTGGTGGTGCCAAACGCCGAGCCACTCGTGCACCAGCTGCGCTCCAAGTTCCTTTAGGCGCACTCTCAAGTCACCTCTGGTATCAATCCTGTCGTTCAGCACCTTGTGAGCAAAACCAAGGCAGTGATGCTTTGTAGCAGGGTGAAAAGTCGACATCTCAGGTCTTAATCTCAACACAACGGCACTGCACATCTAAACGCGTTCATCATCTAAAGTTCCGCACCACCCCTTCATTGTAACGATGTGTGTCCAATACCTTCCTCCCAAGAGGAAGGCTGATCTATCTGATACCTATTTCTTGATTCTGTGGAATGTATTTGGTATTGGTATCAAGGTTACCAATTCAAAGATGGCCAGTTTGGTATCAATGCTCTTCATTTGGCGCTCTTTGATAGGCAGAAGCTTGGGCCGATACCCCAATCGCTCATGCCCGTTTGCTGCCACAGCCCAGGTGTGCGGCACATGGCAGTACCAGAAGCTGGCGACCATGGAGACTTGGGAGTGAGCGACACTCACTTCAACAAGCTGCATGCAACGTTTGGTCTTTTTACCTGGGAAGTTCTAAGGGCACGACAACAAACTGAAAAGGGCACGGTAAAAAAATTTACGAGATGTGATATGGTCCACATCACATTCTTTTATTTGCTCCCAAACGTCGGGTCTCTTGTTGTTAAGATGAGGTATATTATGTTACGCTACGCGAACGAGAATATCCATTCTTCTAGCTACACTGCTTTCGCAGCTTCGACTTGAAGTGAATTGGTGTGCAAGACGCTATGGGCGTCCGCACGGTGACGACAAGCAGACGTGGATACCGCAGGTGCCTACGTCTGTCTGTCCAAGTGATCCGGCTGCAAGTACACCCGAATGTTGATCTGGAGGTCGAAGTCGGTCGCTCCGAGCCAGGATGTTCCATCACCGAATCTGTCGAACCAGTGCGTCACATCTTTGCTCATGAGTTGTTCAATTTCGCTGCCTGTGGGGCGTGTTGTTGGGAATGCGTATTATGCTGAGGACTTGGTGTTCATGGCATGGTTGGCCGCTAGGTCGGCTATTTTGTTGTGCGCACGATAATGGTGTTTCCAACTTCGTATGCACATCGTGTCAGCTAGCCGTTTGGACCGATGGTAACACATTTTTTGTGAGACTATTTACCGTTAACAAATTTCTGGTCATCAAAGAGATCCTTCGAGATCGCCATCAAGTAGAAACCATAATGTGAGCGCGATTACAATATGAAATGTCACCTTCTCAGAGTGTCATACATTCGACTTGGTGGGCTGCACTGCTTTGCGTTCATTATTCGTGGTCGTAATTAGCAGCAGAGATACTTAGAAATATACTGATCGCGATATAGATCCTTTTAAAAGCAAAACCAATTGACCAGAGAGAGAGAGATCGACGGCCTCTCTTACGAGGAGCCTTTTCTATTGGCTGCTGCGACTAGACCCAATCGAGCGTCCAGATTTCGTCAATCGCCACACGATTGCGGAAGATGTCCACATTTCAAGGAAGTTCCTACGGAAATCGATGTGAACATGATGGCGAGCGACATTGCATCTGCACTTCGGTACGCAAACATTCATATCTCGTCTGTTCATCTGGTATGCTGCACAACAGAAGAGGACAGTCCTATGATGGTTGAGTTGTCTGCGTACCACGGTTGGACCAGATCTTCCGGTTTCTGCGATCTTAGGCGATGCTATCAGTGGTATTCACGGTGACTGGACATCAGATCTTAACTCCAATTACCATCGGATTGACAGCCGCGTCAATGTGGCGAACCTGAAGACACGCAGCCTTCCAGACTTCGAGCGCTCCTTTCCTTTCGTAATCGCGGTGTTTGGATCACCATTGATCAACGAAGACAAATTGACAAGCTGGCACAAGCGACTAAAGATTGTTGGGTTACTCTACGAAGCATTGACGTGCACCGTCGCAATGCGAACATCGAACATCGACAAGGCTCACACACTCATGGCGATACAGTACCATAATGAAAGCGTCACCTGCAAGGAGTATCGGTCGCTTCTCTGCGTGTCACCATGTATTTTTGTGCTGCACTCCTTCGACGACTGTGTTCGCAAGAATTCGGCTTCCATCATCAATTCGGCAAGATCCAGGTATCTGAACCAGTATGCCACTACCTGCTACAGTGGCGGGTCTACAATCGCCTGGTCTTCATGAAGTGGCAATAAGGTACTTGTGTGCTATTATAACGAGATGTTGTCGATGGATGCATCAGATAACGGCTTGCGGTCGCTTAGTATGACGTTTCTAAAGCCCACTCCGACCTTTGATTCCGTGCCATCAACATTTTGTGATCCTCAGCTTCAAGCAATGGTTTGAACCTAGTCGTCAGCTGGAGAGCGCGACGGTTTCGACTGTGCTTTACGGCATCGAGCTTATACAGTACGTTTAGCATCGACTTCCTGTGTGGCCATCCAGAAACGCGCATGCTCATTAAATGCGTCAACTAGTTTGATATACCGCGTCAGTACAAAGCTCCGGTTTCGATTATACTCGTGGAGGTGATGTATCGCTCTGTGTACCTGCCACGTCGCTTCAACTAAAATCTAGGGGTGCCTCCCCCTTATCTTCCTCCTTCGACGCTCGGAAACTGTTGCCGTCCAAGGGGGTGGATCTCAAGTGACTCACGCTGAATGCAGACGACCTCGTGGTCATAGTTGACTACCACGGTTCTTTAACATCGAGCCCCGCGGCCGTGGGCTGCAGTTTACCTCAAGCAGTTAAAAAAAACCCGTCCAATTTGGCCCGGCAACAGCGCAAATGCTCAAGCGCTCTGGGCACCATGTATTATTTCCAATAGCAGGAAAATATCTGCTTCATCAAGCCCGCATGTCAGCTCCATCGAATCTCTAGGCTGCGATGTAGTCGAGCAACGACAAGTCTCGCGAATGCACAGTGTCGTCAGATCCAGCGAGGACAGTCATGGCATTCAGCTTGGATCTCCAACGCTTCAGCTCATATTTGCTGAGGTTGGTGGCGCAATCCTGATGTACTGAGCAGAAGCCGACGCTATGACTATCCATTCGCATGGTAGATGGTTGTTAGACTGTTTCAAGATGTATGCGTCACACTATGACTGTCAGCATCATTGCGAGCAACATCGTAGGAGCAAGAACGAAAGCGAGCTTTGACACTTCGCTAATGGGCAGTCAGTCATGTCATTTTAATAGAGCACCGCCCCCTCTCTTCCTATATTCCTTGGGCCTCTATTGTCTATCTTTTATTCAGCGTCAATTTACATCTCATTGCCCTTAGCCAACATCAAGGAGCTGCTGAAATTACCGTATTTGTTGTGGAGCTGGACCCCTCAAAATGTTTTGAAAAGGGGTCCAGCTCCAAAGTGAACAGCAAAATGGTTTAGGTTCCCGTGATTGGTCAAAAATAGATTCTACTAAACTCACGTCACAAATGTGTTATTTGCACGTCACTCATGATTGAGTGGTTGGTTGCTCGGTAGCATATTCGCATCATGCGTGACACTCGCAAGACAGTGAAAGATAAGCTAGCAATAGCAATCGAAGCCACCAATCGCGCGAACATCAAGGCGACTGCGCGCAAACATGGGTGCTCGCCCAGTCAAGTACGCAGGTGGATCAAGAATATGCACAAACTGCGCGCTGCCATAGGCCACAACCCACGAGCGAGAAGCCTAAATCAAGGACCGCGCATCGCAAAAAAGGACGTCGAAGACGAGCTCTACAAGTGGATCATCGAGCTTCGCCAGAGAGACCTCCCAGTCACGACGCTCCTCATCATCGCCAAAGCTGTAACAGGGCTCAGTCCAACTCGGCTATCGCAAGAGCGAAGAGCTGAGTGGATCTGACCCTTAATGTTACCGGGCTCAGTCCAACTCGGCTATCGCAAGAGCGAAGTGCTGAGTGGATCTGACCCTTGAGGAAGCGTAAAGCAAACGGAACTCACACAGAGGTGTGAGCCGATGCTTGGTCTTGGTTCCTTGAGTCTCCGACCTTGGAGACGAGGAAGCGACTTGAAAGGGAGCGGAGGCGACTTGAGTGGTGGAAAGTAAATTTGCAACTGATTAGAAATGTAGTCCTGGTTCCTGCTCCTACTTAAAATACACCTGAAGGGTTCCTAGAGGTTTTACTCGTAAAACCTCGCTCCTACATATAAAACCTACGATATTGATATATAAAACCTTGGGTACTCTGAGATTCAACTGACAGATCTCGAACTTGAAGTCTGGCGAGAAAGTTCTCTGCGATGTAATTGGCTCACGCCATTCACATGAATCTGAGTGTCGCGTCGGCCGCGTCGCCAATCCAGTTCCCAAAGAGCAGGAACCATCATTCTGCACATGATTGCGACCAGTGGTGATTACTCCATAATACACCCACTGACTGTGCCAGAATGGTCTGTGACACCATCTGATGACGTCACCTGTGCACATGGGTATCGGCAGTATTACCGGTATCTAACCGGTAATAGTCACCCATGGTGCACTGTGAGGTGATGTGAACCACACACATCTGCCTCCATGTAATGGCCATTGAGGGCCCATTACAAGCGCGCGCCGAATTTTTTCTGCCTTCGCGCGGATTGTCGCCCACGTCACGACGGGCATATTTAGCTGCTCGCAGCGCTCGATTCAGCGAACGAGAGCCTTTTCAAGCGGCAGGCAGTGGACAAGCTGATTAGCTTTGCGGGCAGGATTGGAGCGGGCGTCGTCTTCAGTGACTGGATACTTTAGCAGCATGAGCACAGGTGCAGCTAAGTGCGCACCTGGCTCTTTGGTCTCCCTTTGGCTCACTTCTCAAATGCCACGGACTAAGTACGGCAAACCTCAAGTTCGGCCTTTTGAATGTTGCACGAGGGTAATCAATGTTGCACGAATGTGAATTCGCCAGGCTGGGTTACTGCGGTGTAACCCCAGGTGTTACAACGATAGCTCTAGGTGCTGGGTGCGGTGACTGTACAGCGCTAGCTTCTGCCCAACCGAGAGTCGAATGTGTGTGGTCTTTGCTGGCATTTATGTGATCGCTGCTGTCTCTCTCGTCGCTCGACTGTTTGGTTTTGGCGAAAGGCACTCTCTCACGCGCTCTCCTGCACTACTCACTGAAAATGGTTCGCCTTATGTGGCTGTTATCATTTTTGGAAGGGTATTATTTTTGGGATGTAGTATCGGGAATGGTGACTGTACAACAGGAAGACAACCAACTTCGAGCGCTTCAAAGCCTACGTGGAGAAGAAGAACGAGGTGAACAAGCGTCTGAGCCGAGTGTACAACGAGTACATCTTCCGGAAGCTGAAGCTGGGGGGGTTACATGCATCGCCAGGTAACGGAATCTCGGCTCCTGAAGCAGTTCGAGGAGCTGTTCGGAAGCGGAGCAGACACGATCGTCGCGATCGGGATTGGAGCTAGAGGTAGTATCGCAGGTTTAAGGAGCCCGTCAAGGACAAGGGCTTTAGGACGATGTTTCGGAAGGCAGGCTACGACGTGTACCTGGTCGGTGAGTTCCGCACCAGCAGCAGATACAGCGCGTGCGAACAGGGCAAGTGCGAGACGTTCCGAAAATGCGAGAACCCTCGACCGTACAGGAGCGGCACAATCTTGCGTCACGGACTGGTCAAGCGTAAGACTTGTTCGAGGCTGTGGAACTGAGATACAAACGCCGCGTGGAACATCTGCAAGGCAGTGACGAGCGCGATTCGAGGCGAAGGTCGCCCCGCGTACCTTCAAAGGGTCTCAGTGGGGCTCCGTCGGTTCCACACACACGATTGACAGTTGGTTGTTCCAGTTGATTGTTAAACTCAATTCGATATTGGAGCCGTATTACTCCTGGTAAGCGAGCGAGAGAACTCGGACGTTTGCGAGACTGCAAAGAAAGACGAATTATTGCTGCTGCTGGTGTTGTTGTAGTTGGTGCTACTCGCGATACTTGAGACGCGCTGTCTAGGAACATTTCCAATGATCAATGCTCCTCTGCCTGCACTCGGAGCGATGGGGACATGCTGCTGCACGCGCACCAGAAGGTTCGTGAAGCTCGCGTTGAAGCCCAGCTCCGGTGTGAAGTGGAACAGCTCCCCGCGCGACAGCGTGTAGCGCTTGTCCAGACCGATCTCCATGTCGTTCAACATGATCGGCATGATGGGTTTGCCCTTGTCCTCGGCGAACGCCAGCTGGTCCTTCACCGTCTCGCTCGTCGCCGTCTTGCTCGAGATCACCACCAC
>JALBZD010000916.1:0-13709 GCA_038050675.1 Globisporangium cylindrosporum
GGGTGGTGGTGTTGGTGTAGGGGTGGTTGCTGGGGCCGTGGTTGCTGGAGGTGGAGTTACTGGAGCCGTGGTTGCTGGAGGTGGAGTTACTGGAGCCGTGGTTGCTGGAGGTGGAGTTACTGGAGCTTCCGTTGGTGCTTCCGTCGATGGAGCTGTGGTTGCTGGAGGTGAAGTTACTGGAGCCGTGGTTGCTGGAGGTGGAGTTACTGGAGCCGTGGTTGCTGGAGGTGAAGTTACTGGAGCCGTGGTTGCTGGAGGTGGAGTTGGGGGTGGCACTGTCGTTGGCTCTGGGGTAGACGGCTCTGGTGTAATAATTTGGAACGGCGGAGGTGAGTCAGTCCAGATAGGGATTGGCACTGGTGTTTCCGTGATAGCAGGCGCTGGTGTTTCTGCAGGAGCCGGCATCGTAGGCTGGAACGTAATGATACACTCATTGAAATTTGCGGTGCAACAGATCAGGTTCTGCTGGTCCCAGCTGGAGTACTCCTCCGTGCAGGACGAGGTACTTCCAATATCCCAGCACGTCGGTCCCGTCGACCCAGTGTTCGACTCTGCGCAGCACCACTGATCGACACCTGAGTGATCGCAGCTATAATATGCCACAGTGCCGTCGGTAAACGTCGGTGGGTCAGGAACCGTGGGATTACCAAACTGCAGCTGGCGTTCGGTTCGGCCCGCCGCCTTATCCTGGAAGACGAACGGCGTCGCTGACATTCCCTCTCTGGCACCTTTGAACGGCTTGCTGAGCTCCGATGTCACGAAATTCGTACACACCCCTGCGTGATCACTCTTGGTGTCGCACTGGAAACCTTCGAGCAGCCAGCTTTCTGCTGCAGAGGAGGTTGCCGCGATAGTTGTCGCCGTCCGACGCGAGTTTCGCTGCAGCGTGAAATAGACGCCGATCCTGTCCAATCGCCGGATGAACACGTCTTCCGAGAGCACTCGGTACGCTCCGTTCTGCACCTGTCGAGGGAGCGTGGGCAAATACACGTCGACGACAGCACCTTCGTGCACACTCTCGCGCTTCTCGCCTGCTGCTACAGTAGCAAGTAACGCGCATGCCACCGCGAACGCAGATGAACAAACGCTTTGCCGCTTTGTCGCGCGATGCAGCCTCGCTTGGTCCATGCGTCTGCTGACTGTGCTGCCACTGCTGGTCATGTTGGTGATAACCGATGGCGTCTGTGGTGGAAGGAAGCAAGAGCGCCAATGCGTGTCTCCTTGCGTCATGCTTTGCTGCTGAAACCACTCAGCGCAAGAGAGACAGACATCCAGTGCGCTGAGTGCCGCAGAAGGTTGCGCGCGCGCGCGTGCGACGGCTCTTCACCGCCGCCATTTTCTATTTACGCGTTGCGTTTCTTCCATTTTTGGCCAGCATGACATTGAGGAAATCAACCATTTTTCGAAATGGAAATGGCGCGCGAACGACAATTTGCCTTGATTAACGTGGCGCGCACATATTTTGCGTTTCGATACTAATTTAGGTTACTCAACGTTATTCTAGGGTCGAATGGGGATGATCTTGCGCGCTCCAGGTAATCAGGAACCAGGAAGAGAAGCTGCAGAAGCTGCAAAATGGGGCGACGTGCAAGACGCGATGGACGGCTTCCGGTCCTGCTACTATTCACATTGTGCGCTGCATCTGTGACGTTCGTTACAGTGCGGAGCCTGTCGGTTCCACGCACGAGCGTGTTTGAACCGCTGAGAACAGAGCTCTGGAAGACCAGCTCTGTCGATGATCCTGCTTCGCCACCGACCATCACGCTCGTGGAATCGCTGCCGATCGGCGATTTCGCGCTCAAGTCCGTCGTGCCGCAGACTTTTGACGCGCTGTACGAGTGCACCATGAAAGCGACAAAGTCCATTGACCTCAGCGCTATGTACTGGTACGTTTGGAACCTGTGGGTACGCTCGGTACAGTGAGTTAAGCAAGTGGCTCACCACTCCCCCTTTTCATTTTTTCCCCCATGTTACGTCAGGAATTTGCTTGGGAAAGAAGACCGCCAGATGTACTCAGACAATGAGATGACTCAGTTTGGTGCTGACCGAGGCCAGAAGCTGCTCAAGGCGCTTCATGATGCGGCAGCTCGAGGCGTTTTATTGCGAGTCTTGACCGCGAAGGAGTCCATTTCCGACTCGGAGCAACAGCAGAAACCACAGGCGGGTAGGCTTCCTGAAGAGCTGCAGCAGCTGGTTGACGCATTCCCAAAGCAAGTTCAAGTGCACTGCTGGAGCGGCAACGAGTGGTACGGTGGAGGTATTCTGCACCAGAAGATCTGGATATTTGACCAGCGAGACGTGTACGTTGGGAGTGCAAACATGGACTGGAAGTCGCTTGCTCAAGTCATGGAAGTGGGTGTTCTCATGGAGAACCTCGCTTCGTCGTCTCCACTGCTTGTTGACATGCAGAAGCTTTTCGACACGTGGTGGCTGTGGGCGGCTCCCGATCTCCCACTCCAGACGAGCACGTACTTCTCCGAGAAGTTTCGAAGTGAGCTCCAGGTCCCCTCCTGGTCGCTGTATCTCCCAAATGAGAAGCGAATCGCCGATCCGTTTATGAAAGCTCATCTCGCGTCGAATGGAAATATTTCGCATCAAATCCAAGTCCACTTCGGCTCGAAAGAAATGGAAGGAGCTGCGGCTTTACCAGCGAGCGTGTTTGTCGCTGCCGCCCCCCTCGAAGCAACTGCAGCGCACTCCAGAACGTTTGACGAAGACTCGCTGGTGTACACTATCAGCAGCGCCAAGAAGCGCGTCAGCCTAAGCGTCATGGACTTCACATCGTTCTCGATATACAGTGTGGCTTCCCACTCTGGCCCAATCTGGTGGTCGACGCTCACTGATGCGATCCTCGCAGGCGTATACGCGATGAAAGGGCTGCACGTGCGTCTTCTGATCAGCCAATGGCAGCACACGAACCGCCAGATCGTCCCAGCGCTCGCGTTGCTCCAGAAACACGCCGATCTCTGCAAGCAGATGCGCGACGCGTGCTCTGGGAAGTTGGAGATCAAGCTGTTCCGCGTCCCTGGCTGGAGTAACACGAGCTCCACTGCGACTTCGAAAGCGCAGTGGCCGTCGTACACGCGCGTGAACCATGCCAAGTACATTGTCACCGACGTGCGAGCGAACATCGGCACAAGCAACATGGAGTGGGGTTACTTCTACACCACGGCAGGCGCGAGCGTGAACACCGACCACGAGTCGACGCGCCAGGCGCTGGAAAACCTTTTTGATCGGAACTGGGGCTCGAGCTACGCGCAGCCACTGGGCGAAAGCGATGCGCATCAGAGCTGAGCAAGCGCAGTCGTGTTGTTTCGACCCGGCTGGGCTTTGATGCTTTGCGTAAGAGCGTTTTTGAAACTTGCTCAAAGAATGTTTCTCCTTTTTGTCCAACAACAACCATCAGCAAGATCCGCCAAATCATGGCTACGCTTTTCGTTTACCAACGTTTATTCAAGAACTGATTTTACTTGACCAAATGAAGTCATACATATACTTTCATGAAGATTAACGCTGACATCATGAGTAAATCGTAATCTAATCTTGCTTACTCTGAAGATTGGATAGGACTTTTATCGCGTATTTGAAGTCTCGAAAATCATTTTATAGGAGAAATTATATTCTGCGTCTTCAACGTGACTATAATAAGAGCGATGAATCTTGTCAAGAACAGAACATTATAAAGGGTATCAACTAACAGATAATTGCGTCAAGTTGTGTGTGTCATGTTGAGTGCGTGGTTTGTCTCACCCAACAAGATCAAGATCTCCTCTCATCCAGCGAGTCTCATCCGATGGAGGTCTGGGGAGGTTCAGACTTTTGAGTCTGGATGCAACTGGTGCTACTTGCATCTTACAGCCTCGCGCGATCTTCTTCCTTAGTCAACAGCGATTGGCTGCATGCGACCACTTGTGCAAACTTGAAGCAAGTAAACAGCGAGAGCCACGTCGGCGGTGCTTACGCTGGGCGAACGAAACCTGAGTTTGGAGATCAAAAGTGCTGCTCTGGTGTCCAGAGAAGGGTACTTTCACTTGGTCCTCAAGAGAATGCGCACAACAGGAACACTGTGCCTCTCTCAATACAGTACGCACCCTACAAGTGCACTTGTCACCAGACTTCTGTGCAGCCGAACGGCGTCTCATACAGCACGTAGTGCTGCTCGCATTCTCATGCAGCCTCCGTATTCAGCAGCTGCAGACGTAAGCTGCCTTGCTCGGTTGGACTGGGAGTTCGAATTCGAGCGCGATGTCTCCATCCAACGTAGCCGTCGACGGTCGAGTAATCTCACCTGCGAACCCTAATGACGCGGTTCTCATGCGATGCCGATCCGCCTAGCACAAGCAATACCCTTCCAAACCGCTTTGACACACTTGATCATTTGTGAAAGGGCTCCTCATAAACTGAATAACATAGGTTGGCATTGACGACAAACCGTCACCTCACCTACGCCATCTTGTAAGAGATCTCAATCTGCCATTTGCGAAAACGCGCTCAAGTCCCCAAGCAGCTTCCTCCCCCCTCGCCTCGCCTCCCCAAGCATTCTCTTCATAAGAGCTCGCAGAATGGCCGCCCAACTGATCAGCGATACCGCCGCGTGGAAGCGCCTGCAAGAGCACGCCGCGCTCATCAAGAGCTCCACGCACCTGCGCGAGCTGCTCCAGGACGAGAAGCGCAACGAGGCGCTGCGCACCGAGCAGGAGGGGATCTTCCTCGACTTCTCGCGCCAGAACGCCACCACGCAGACACTCGACCTGCTCTTCGACCTGGCCGACACCGCCAATCTGCGCAAGAAGCTCGCGGCGATCGCCAGCGGCGAGCACGTCAACTCCACGGAGGACCGCGCGGTGCTGCACATGGCGCTGCGTGCCCCTGCGGACAAGAAGCTGATCGTTGACGGCCAGGACGTCGTCAAGGACGTGCACGAAGTCCTCAACGCGATCAATGCGTTCGCCACGAGCATCCGCTCCGGCGCCAAGCTCGGCTCCACCGGCAAGGCGATCAAGAACATCATCTCGATTGGCATCGGTGGCAGCTACCTCGGCCCAGAGTACGTCTACGAGTCGCTCCGCTACGAGCCAGCGGCCAAGGCTGCCTCGGAGGGCCGCACGCTGCGCTTCCTCGCGAACGTCGACCCAGTCGATGTCGCGCGCGCCACGAACGGCTTGAACCCGGAAGAGACACTCGTGATCGTCGTCTCCAAAACCTTCACCACGGCGGAGACCATGCTGAACGCGCGCACGTTGCGCAAGTGGCTCGTGGACGACCTCACCGCCAAGGGCGTGTCGTCGGCGGATGCGATCAGCAAGCACATGATCGCCGCCAGCTCGGCCGTGCCTCTCGTGGAGCAGTTCGGCATCGACAAGGCGAACATCTTTGGTTTCTGGGACTGGGTCGGCGGTCGCTACAGTGTGACAAGCGCGGTGGGCATCTTGCCGCTGGCGCTGCAGTTCGGTTTTGAGATCACGGAGAAGTTCCTCGCCGGCGCGCACAACATGGACAAGCACCTCCTGGAGGCGCCACTGCGCAGCAACCTGCCAGTGCTCATGGGTCTCTTGGGCGTGTGGAACTCGTCGTTCCTGGGCCACTCGTCGCGCGCGCTGCTGCCGTACTCGCAGGCGCTGCTGCGCTTCTCGGCGCACATCCAGCAAGTGGATATGGAGAGCAACGGCAAGCGCGTGACGGTCGAAGGTGTCGATTTGCCATTCGAGGCCGGCGAGGTGAACTTCGGTGAGCCAGGCACCAACGGCCAACACAGCTTCTACCAGCTGATCCACCAGGGTCGCGTCGTGCCGTGCGACTTCATCGGTTTCTGCGAGAGCCAGAACCCGGTGCTGCTCGCCGGCGAGCCAGTGTCCAACCACGACGAGCTCATGTCCAACTTCTTTGCGCAGCCTGACGCGCTCGCCCGCGGCAAGTCGCTCAAGGACCTGGAGGAGGAAGGTGTGCCAGAGCACCTGCGCAACCACAAGATGTTCCCGGGCAACCGTCCGTCCATCTCGCTGCTGTTCCCAAAGCTCGACGCGTTCACGTGCGGCCAGCTGCTCGCGCTCTACGAGCACCGCACGGTCGTGCAAGGTGCGATCTGGGGCGTCAACAGCTTCGACCAGTGGGGCGTCGAGCTCGGCAAGGTGCTCGCCAAGCAGGTGCGCACGCAGCTGCAGGCGTCGCGCACCAGCAACGCGCCGGTGCAAGGCTTCAACAGCTCCACCTCCTTCATGCTCAACAAGTACTTGAACCACAAGTCGGCCTAAGTGTGCGAACGGTTTGTGGGCATTGTGCAATTGCCAGCGATGATGGATCTTCACAACAAAGCGATTAATGAACAAAAACAAAGTACATATTGAATCTTGTGTGCAGGCCGTCTCGTCTATCTATCCCTCATCATCCATCTCTTTCTTTCCATTACATGAAGCTCGCCATGTCCTCGCTGCTCGCCGCTGACTTGGACAGGTGGTCCAGCAGGCTCTTGACGTGCTTGCTGCGCTTCTTGAGCAGCGCGCGCACGGCCGGGTCCTCCTCGCTGCGGAAGCTCGTGAGGTGCTGGTGCACGAACACCGCGAGCCCGTCGATCGTGACCTGCGCCTTCTTGGTCTGCAGCAGGCGCTGGAACACCTGCGCGACCTCCAGCTCGGTCTCCAGGCGCATGATCTTCTCCATCACCACGCGCAAAAACAGGATCGCCTTGTCCTCCAGCTCCGTGAAGTCGAGCACCTTGAGGCACGAGAGGGACAGCGACTTGGAGGTCACGAGCCCCGCGAGCATCTGCGCCAGGTTGTAGAGCTTGCGCGGCTTGAAAGTCTCGAGCTGCTTGAAGATATCCCAGAACGCCAGCTGGAACGTGAACTTGTAGCGCGCGTCCATCTCGCAGAGCTTGTCCGCGAGCACGAGGTAGTACTTGTTGAACTTCTGCTCCTGGCCCGAGCAGTGCAGCAGCACGCGCACGATCTCGCGCTCCTGCTTCTCCTTCAGGTGCAGCTGCAGCAGGCGCTCGTAGGCGTCGAAGCAGTCCGCGGCGCCCATGATCGCCACGAAGATCTTCTTGCGCACGTCCGTGTTCATGCGCTGCTTCTCCGCGAGCTTGAGCAGCCGATTCTCTTCGTCGCGCTGCTTGCCCTGCGCTTCGTCGTCCTCATCGCCATTCTTCAGGTGCTTGTTGGCTTGCTGGTAGCCCACCCAGGTACCACCGACGACCCACCATCGCCCATCCTTATCCGCATGGAGCAGCTCGTGCAGCGAGATGCGCAGCGGGTTGTTTGCGTTGCCTATGCGCGTCTTCACGCGTCCGAGCCACTTCTTGAGCGATGAGAGATCCATCTCAAAGCTGCCAGCGCCGCCACCGCTGCCTTGGCGTCCTTTCTTCTGCTTCGACGGCTTCTTGAGGTCGTAGATGAGGTCGAGAATGAAGCGCACACGCTCCTCGGGCTTCTCGTTGTCCTGGCTCAGCGACGCGACCTTCTGCTGCACGGATGCCACCATGTCCTTGAGCGCGTCCGCGTCGTCCGAGCGCAGCTGGTGGCCCGACACCTTGAGGATCTGATGAATCAACTCCACCTCGACAGCCGAGAAATTCTCCACAAACGACCGGAACAGGTCGTACACGAGCGTGCACTGCACGACACCAAAATTGTAGAGCATCGCGACCAGGAGCAGCAGGTTCACGGGCTCCTTGGACGTGCCTGCTTCGGTCTCGCCCTCCACGAAGTCGCCGTTGAGGTGGTCGGCGGCCTGGGACTTGGCGTCTTGCACAGCTTGCTTCACGCTCTCGACCATCTTGAGCACGATCTTCTCGATGAAGTAGCCGCCAACCTCACTGCCCACACTGTGGTAGAGCGCAGCCACCAACGCGCCGCATACTTTGATCATCGGCGTCATGAGAATGCCCGGATGGCACGCAGTCATGAGGATCTTGTCCAGCAAGATCTGATTCACCACAGATCGCGGGTACTCGCGGTAGATCTTCTCGACTTCCAACGAGATCGACCTGTAGATATAAAAAGATAAAACGAACCACGCGTTAATAACCTGATACAAAAGCTCCACCACGAAACAAAGGCACACAACACGTACTCCATGTTGGCTTCCGAGATACGGTTGAGCTGTCCGTTGAGACGGCGCGTGAGCTCGCGGATCGCCTGGTCATCCATTTGCGACGGCAATGCGCTGGGACCCGCGGCAGCAGCAGCTTTCGCCGCTTCTTCCTGCATCTTGCGGCGCAAGTGTGGTGGGATGTACGCGCTCGGCTTGGTACCGTCCGCGGCTTTGATCACCGGACGGCCGTAGATGTCTTCTTCGATGACAAGCTCGCTCTTTGTGGCGGCTTTGGTCTCGGATTCCGCGTCACTGTCCTCTGCTTCGCTGTCGCTTCCTTCTACTTCTTCGTCGTTACCCTCGCCTTCTTCCTCTCCCTCCGAGCCTTCTTCTTCCTCCTCATCGTCGTCATCTGCTTCTTCTTCATCGTCGCTTTGCGCCTCCTGCTGGTTGCGCAGCGTGTTCACCATCACTTCATCCGCGCCTTCGTCGTCATCCTCATCCTCCGTGTCAAACTCGGCCAGATCCACATCGGAGTCCAGGTCCGACTCGTCGGTCGGCAGCTCGTCCATGCCTTTGAGGAAGTCCGCGTCTTCCGCCTGCAGCATCTCCAGCTCTCGTCGCGTGGCTTCGTCCATTTCTAGGTCGCTGCCGCCGAACTCAGAGCCTTCGCCATCCTCACCCTCATCGCCTTCGCTAACTTCTTCTTCGCTACCTTCATCGCCATCTTCATCATTGGCATCTTCGTCATCTTTGGAGCTCGGCTTTCGTTCCTTCACGAGTCTACAATTCCCAATCACCACACGTTAGTACCCCCCCCCCCCATATACACATACGCACACAATATCAATGCGCATAGCCCAAAGCAAGCAAACGGAGAGTACGCACTTGGAGATCTTGTCGAGATCCGTGAGAAAGTCGACAAAGTCTTCCCCCAGACCGTCCTTCGAGTACTCTCTGCGAGCAACAAACAACCAACCAACCAACCAAACCGTGTTAGTTGCCAAGAGTTATACAATCGCAATAGAGCGACAAGCAAGAGATCCGAAGAGCGCACTTCTTCAGCTTGTTGAGACCCGTGGACTTGTTGGACGAGATACCCAACTTGGTCTCGAGCGCCTTAATCTCTAGCTCTTCTCGGCTGAGCGCCGCCTTCCCGCGCTTCACTGCAATAGTCAACAAACGCATACACAAAACAGAGACGAGTCAGCACCTATGTACGGACAGCAACTGACAAGCAACAGACGCAACTGCGCACGACGTACTGGAGAGCCCGGTGGTCTCCTGGAGCAGCTCGTGGAATTTATTCTGGATTCGGTTCGCATTGGATTTGTGTGACCCCGCCGTCTGCGGTCGCTTGCCGCCATCTCTTGGCTTGCCGGACTTGTGTGCCGAAGCCGTCGGCTGCTGCTCGTCGTTTCGGCGCTGGCGCTTGTTGCGGCTGCGCTTCTTCTCGTCACGCTCGTTCTTGCGCTTCGCCTTGCGCGACATCGTCCCTGTCGGCGCCATGTTTCCTAGTGGTGAGAGTCCTTTGACTTTTTGCACCAGTCAAACATTGGTTGAAATGATTATCATCGTCGACAAACACAGAGGATGTCGAAAATACCCATCTTTTGATTGTCGATTTCAACATTTAGACAATCTCGTTTTTGATTGGACAAATAGCTAAATCGTTTTGGCTCTGACAGAAGCTATTAACTGATACTATTTTGGGTTCTAACCCGGCACAGGTTAGTTAAGAACAGCCATTGTCGATGTTTCACTCCTATTCCTCGCGACACTCCAGGTTCGCGCACATTCCAGCCTAGCTCCAGCGCAACCCGAGCCCGAGCCTGCGTTCTGGCGAGAAGAACATCGAAGTGAGCTCTTGGGCAGCAACCGCGGGACAAGTTTAGAGAGCTGATCAGCACCGGGCGACTTCTCTTCTCTCAAAGCACGACAGCAGCTTGTTTACCGATCGCAATGCCATGATGCGGTGCACTGGCACAGCCCCATAGCTGTGCCAACCAGGATGACTTGGTTGACCACCGACAAATGATCAAGTGCAAATCAAGCATCACACTCACACGTTGGAGATCACAAAGGATGCGCAATAGCAATAGGCTTCCACTCAAAAGAGTGGCTCTGAATGGAGGATGAGTCGCCACCACTCTCAACCACACAGTTGAAGAGTATCTGAGTTGCTCAGCATCGAGAACAAATTCGATTCTGTTTGAAGTTTGTGTTTGCGCAATGCTGGACGAATGCTGGTCTCATGTGACGACGAGTTTGCAGGCATGAAAATGAAGCTTTCCCACGGATATTCATCCACCCGAGGGAATGAAACCAGCCTTGGGTTTCTTTGCTGTGTGGTGGATACCCTTGCGCACAACTTCAGAAGGAGAAGATCCGCAAGCACAGCTACAGTAGGATCGATACGAGAAGCTACTGCCTCTCGCGAAAGCAGCCTCCGCCGTTTGCTTTATAATGTGAAGCAAAGCCGCCGCAATTTGGATCTTACTTCGCTGTCGAGTCCCTCAAGGGAACTTGTTGATGCGAGAAGGGAGGCAGGATGTGAGCAAGCTGAAACGAAGCATGGCTGAGAATTTAGGATGACTCACTCCCACACAAAAATAAAGAGTCTGAGCAGCGAATGTTAAAAAATGAAATGTTGTATAAAATTAAACACGACCCAGAATACTTGCTGCGCGATGGGTTCACTTCACACAAGTGCGAAGAAGACAGCGCACGGAGGATCACTTTTCCTCCCATTGCGGCCACGACGGAGCTGCTTCTGGCGCCACGTAAATGCAAACACACTAGACTACAGACACGTGCAAAGCTCGCTTACGGCTCTATGATGGCTAGCTCGCTCTCTCATGCGACCTCAGACACTCGTGCAAACGCGAACGCCGCATACGCAAACGGGATCAGCAACAGCAGCACGTGCCACAATGACAGCCACGCGCCAAACGCACCACTGCGCTTTGAAACAGCCGCAGTCGCGTTGTACACCTGGTGCACGTCAGGGTCGAGCTCTGGCACGGACTCCAGTGGCGCGTACGAGATCTGGTACTTTGGCACGTTCGCCAGCGGAGTCGTCGTCGCGCCAGTGGCTTGCACTGCGTTGTAATGCTTCAAGTACGTGAGCGCGTTGACAACGTTCCCGAGCACGAGGGTGCCAGGCGGGTTGATGCCGCGGTGGCGCACCTCTTCAGCGATCTCGCCAAGCGTGCTGCGGATCGTGGTCGCACCAACCATGGTCGCGGCGTGGATGATCGCCGCAGGGAGCTCGCTCGGGTATCCCTTCTCGTGCTGCAGGCTGTTGCAGAGTCCTTCGAGGCGACCGATCGCCATGAGGAAGACTGTAGTGCGGTGGTCGCAGTACTCTGGGAGATTCGGGAATCGGTCTTGCTTGCCGTGTCCGGTGCACACGAGCACTTGGTCGGCGACGTCGCGCATCGTGGCGGGGATGCCGGCGCTCATCGGCGCGGAGAGTGAGCTGGAGATGCCCGGCACGACCTCCACGTCGAAGCCGGCTTCCGAGTAGATCACGGCCTCTTCGCCGCCACGCCCAAACATGAACGGGTCGCCGTTCTTGAGGCGCACGACGCGCTTGCCCTGGCGCAGTCCCTCGAGACCCCAGGCGTCCAGCTCCGCCTGCGCGAGGTCGGCGCGTCCGCAGCGCTTGCGGGCGACGCGCACTTCACCCTTGGCGAGCGCCAGGATCTCCTGTGGCACGAGGCGGTCGGAGAGCACCAGCTCGGCCTCTTGCAGCGCGCGGTACGCCTTGAGCGTGAGCAGCTCCGGATCACCCGGGCCGGCGCCGACGAGCTGCATCTTGCCTCGGCGGGACAGCGTTCGGACCATCGTGGATTGTTGCGTTGTTGTTGGGTTTCTGGTGGTGGGTGGGAGAAAAAAGATAAGTGAGCTTTGGGAAACAGCTCGCAGCTGCGGGACAAAGCTGCTGCGTGTGAGAAGCGTGTGTAGCGGGAGTCGATTGCTCGGCGTGATGACTTCTCCTTAAATGCATCGCATTGCATCACGTCAGTCCATGACTTCTCCTTTAATAAGGCTCGCTGGCATCTTGTTGACCAATGACAGCCCCGTGACGCGCTGCGCGCTGGCAGAGCGAGCGGGCTGAACCACTATTTTTGGATGACTCACTTCTGCGTGGATTTGCTCACATTGCAGTGTACTTGGATTCAGTATGAGAGCTGCACCCGTTTTGTTCAGGATACGAGGCAGAAACGATAAAAATTTGGGATTCGCGTGTTGGATGATCCAGAATACTTCGCATGGGATGGATGCTCCAAAGGCAACATTGGGATAACTACAGTGTGCGCCAAATCTTAAGGACGACTCTTTTTTTTCACAAAAATGTATATTTTCCCTCTCTGGTGCTGAAATCTTCAAATATGATAGGAAACATGTGGAACGTTCTCATGGTAAAAGCACGACTTCATTTGACCATTTGGTGACCAGCTTTTGGAAAATATAAATTTAAAGAGTGCATCATAAACATAAGGACAGGTGAAAACAGAGCACATGGGGGGGGGGGGGGGGGATTCAAGGCTTGATTACAGCGCCAAAAGGCTCGATTGGGGACTCAAGGACTGCTAATACGCGATCTTCTTGCCTTTGCTTCTTACAATCGCAATGCATCTGTCAAACACTGAGCTGGACAGCTTCACAAGGAGGTCAACCGAAAGCTCATCCCACACAGCTGAAATCGCCGCTTTGAGCTCGTGTACAGACGAATACTGGTGTGCATTCTTGTGGACACGGCGCGCCATGATGCCCCACAAGTTTTCGACGGGGTTCATATGTGGTGAGCGTGCTGGGTAGTCCATGGTGGGGATGTTGAGGTTGGTGAGAAAGTCCTTTATAGCTCGAGCTCGATGAATGCTTGCGTTATCGTGCTGGAAAACGTAGTCGTCATCATGAACGCCATCCACGAGCTCGAAAAGGTACATCGTGAGCGTCTGTTGATAGTCGAAGATGTCTCGGTTCCTCTTGAGAAAGCCAAGTCGAGTCTTGCCGAACGCCGACATTTCACCCACGCCACCATGGATCCACCATCAGAATGACGGCTCTACGTGATATCCTTGTTGTTGCGCAATTCGCGCCAGTAGTGCTTGCAACCGCCTGGTCCGTCCAGATTGAAATTTTTCTCGTCAGAGAACGCGACGCGGTTCCAGTCAGTTTGATTGCGTAGCTGGCACCCCGCTCACTCCATACGAAGCTTCATGTGACGCTCGGTCATGCAAGGCAACTTATTTGCCTTCTCGTACGATAGTGTTCGCGGCGCTGAAGCTTCCGTTGCATGGTGCGCACGCTGGCATCAATATGCAGCTCTTTCTGCAGCTCATTTGCCGCGTACTTGCCTGTGGCAGCGTACAGCCTCAGGCGGGTATGATCGCGGGTCTTCAGTTGACGAGGTCTTCCTTGGCTCTCCTTCGTTCCATAGCCGTATGGGTCCTTCAGGAAGGCATGCACGACGCTCTTGGAGCTTCCGACAGCTCTCGCGATGGCACGAGCAGTCGTCTTCACGCTTGCGTACGCCAGAATCTTACCTTGCTGGAGCTTCGACAACCACGGGGCTTTCGCCATTATTGTAACGCCCTCGATGCGAAAACAACAATGTGAATGAGTTGACACAGTTCTTGAGTCCCCAATCGAGCCTTTTGGCGCTGTAATCA
>JALBZD010000917.1:0-13672 GCA_038050675.1 Globisporangium cylindrosporum
ACAGAAATCAGGTCCAACTTGATCGAGGGGGATCCAGAATGATTTGGCTACGAAGAATCAACCCAGGCGGCTTTGCTAACAGTGCAACTTGATTTGATAGCTCGCGCACACGCGCGGCAGCGCTCGGAAGGAGAATCCAAGCAGAGGATGAAGATTTTTGTGGCTGAGTGCCCTCACGATCTTCTGGTCTTGACCGCAAGCCACAGTATCCTGATCGTCTTAGTGCATCCCCAGCTCGAGTGGACCCTGTGTGCGTGCTGCTTGGATCTGCGTCTGTAGAGCTCATCCTCCAATTTGCTTCCTCCAAGCCACAGTCAAGCAGCCTCAATAACCACCATCACTACCAACAACAACAACAACATCAGCAAGAATGTTCTCGTCCACTATCGAAGCTGGTGACATCGCGATCGGCCACATGTGCCAGAGCGTCGTGGCTGCCGCTGGCCTCTCTAAGTCCCTCATGGGACGTCCAGGACCTCGGTCCGTTTGTGCCGGTGAGTTTTGATATTGGTAGAACAAGTCAGCGATCAGCATTTGGAGCTTTGGGGCTCAACGTCCTTACAATTTTCTGCGCGGTTTCCTACTGTTTTGCAAGAGTGGAGCGCGTTGAGTCCCAAGCAGCTCTAGGCCTCGTTTTGTATTCATAGTGATGTCCAGTGTTAATCTACGCAGGGTTGGTGTGGAAGTAGTTCGTATTTATGCTCTCTGCATGTGGAATTGCAAAGACGAAAGGCTTGTGTATGCACGAACTACTGTGAGTAAAGATTGTATTGCACATTTGATGTTATCACTGCTGCTGGCACTCGGAGGGCTTCTCTTCATCCGCTGGAGGTGGGTTCGATTGCAGTCGACTCGTCATGAAGAGCGACGCTCTTCGACGCTTTGCAGTTACCTGGCGCGTAGAGTCAACATCAACAGATGACACTTTCATGGTTGCCTCAGACAAAGCAATCTTGCTTGTATCTGTTTCTGAACCTTGTCCTTCTGCTGCTATCGCTGCTTTTGTCATGCCATCATCTTCTAACTTGCGCTTTCGGTAGACGCTGACATTCGGCGACAGGTTCTCATCGGTCTGGTCTTCGTGGGATAAGCTCACGTGGTTGTTGTCTGCTTCGTCAGTTCGGGCTGCTAGAGGTTGCTTGCTGGATACCGCGCCAACCTCGTCGCTGGTGGAGCAATCGTCGACCTCATTGGTATCCACAGCTTCAGTAACCTCGCTTGTTTCGTTTGTTTTGCTGGTGGCGATGGTGGTGGTAGTTGTGGTCGTACTAGTCTGAGCTCGTTCTGTCGTCTGCTTTGTCACAAGGGCGTGGTATTTGGACTCGAGAGTCTGCAGTTTGCGACGCATGATCTCCTCATCTTTTCTGCGCCGTTCGTCTCGGAGAAGCCAGCTGTTCATCTTCTCTCTCAGTTGCTGCAATTCGTTCACCATGGCCGCGTTCTTGGTCTGGAACTGTTTCTGTTCTTGGATGAGTTTTGCATTCACGAGCAGTAGCTCTCGCCGTTTATCTTCTTCCTGCTGCTTCACCTGCTCGAGTTGTCGGATGCGGTCGAGGTAGTACTTCTTCGTGTTGTCCATACTTGCCGTGTCAGAGCTGTTGTGGTGACATTGGCACGAGTTCACCCTCTGTCGCAGCTCCTTGTGCTCCTTCTGTAGCTTCTCGAGCTCTGCGATGACAAGACCAACTTGAGTGCTCAGCTGTGACGAAAATGAGGTCTCTTCTTCCTCAACCTCACGCTTTCGCTCCTCTTGATTTGAGATGTGAACTCGCTCTTTCTCGAGAAGCAGTACCTTGGACTCCAGTCGCGTAACCGTATTTTCAAGCTGCGCGACCGCTGCTGTTTTCCGCTTCAGCTCGCTCTTTAGTACCTGGTTTGTCTCGATCAGGTGGTGATTGGAATTGAGCTGGCTCTTGACCGTCGCTTTCAACTTCGTTTCTTGCGCATCTGAATGTGCTCGCATCGCATTCATCGAGGCTTCCAATTGTCGAACTTGAGCACTGAGGATCTGGCTTTCCTCAAAGAAAATGGCCTTCTCATCGGATAGCGTCTTCTCCAAGCTTGATATCCTGCTGATGAGCTCGGACTCTTTCGTGTCCCGATCAGCATTCGAAACGCTGTGTTGCTCCACGTACTTGTCCATTTCCATCTGAAGCACAAGGTTGGATTCCTCAAGCGCTTTTCGTCGCTCGGAAAACTCGGTCTTCAATATTAACATCGCGTTTGCATGAGTATCGCTCATTTCTTGCATTCTTGACTTTAGCTCCTCGATTTGAATGGCTTTCGCGTTGACAATTACTGTCATGCGGGACAAGCTGTCGCTGTGGGCTGATTCCAGAGCCGATATTTTCTTGCGGAGCTCCTCAACGACGTCTTGATGCTCTGATCGCTCATCACTCAGACGAGTATCATAGTTGTTCTTCACAAGACGAAGCTCATCACTTCTCTGCTGTTGCAAGAAGGCAAGTTGAAGCGCACTAGACTCGCGTGTTTTCCGCAGCAGCTCTTCCAGTTCTTCTTTCATTTCAAACGTTGAGCCAAACAAAGCTGCCATTGCTGTAAGTTCGTCACTTCGACTCGTCAGTTTCTCTTGCGTGCTTGACACTAACGTCAGCAAGTCTGCTTTTTCGCTTTCCAGTATCAGGACTTGAGCTTCCAAGTGTGATATGCGTGCTGTAAGGTCTTCAATGCAATGATTGCGATCATCAAGCTGCAAACTCAGACTTTCAGCTTGTGACTCGGATCGATTCAAGGAATCCTGCAGCGCCTTGACTTCTGCGTCTTGAGATAAGATTGTCTGGTCTTGGATGGAGCATCTCGTCTCGCACTCCTGCAGCAAACCTTCGAGTCGACGTTTTTCTTCGAAAGCAGCCCGTCGTTCCACTTTGTGCGCATCCACGTCTTCCTGAAGCATAGCGTTTCTCCTGCTCGCTTTTTCTAATGCTGTGCTCAGGCTGTTGCGGTTTTCGGTCATGTCACTCATGGCTCTCTGCAGCGACGACAAAGTCTCCTCCAACGCAGCAATCTGCTGCGTCGCCTGGACAAACTCCTCGCTTTTTCGATTCAGCTGCTGCTCTGTATCAAAGTATCGAGCTTCAAACGATTTCTTCAGCCTTGTCAAGTCGCCGATTTCGTCTAGAAGCCCGTCGATTCGCTCAGAGGTTTCGCCATTGACTTGCTTTCTCAACTCTTGGTTCTCAAACTTGAGCCGCGCCAATTTCTGCATCAACTCGGGATTGAACTCGCTGATCCCTTCTGCAAGCGCATCAGCTGATGGAGGGAATGCATCGCCCGCTTTGTCTGCATCACGCTGCTCATCAACGGTTTTCTGAAGCTGCAGGTTCAACGCATTTGCTTCTCGAAGTGAACTCTGTGACGCCTCCCAGTCATCACGCATGCGTGTCAGCTCACTCTCCTGCCGTGAAAGTAGCGCTTCCAACTCAGAGACTCGAAATTCCTGATTCAAAAGCACAACCACAGCAAATAGGCACAGCGAACGTCAGTGACGGCAATCAGCGCAAGTCCACGTTGTACAACAAAAGCGCTCTCACCACGGCTGTGTTGGTATCTTTCGCCTCTTTGAGTTTCCGCTGCAAAGACGCAGCCTTCGACAGTTGTGCTTCTAATGACAAGTTCTTCTCGGTCAGCTCTGCGTTTGCATCTTCGATTCGCTGTTTATTGCAACACAGATTTATCAGCTATCTGAATGTATCGACGATCCAAAGTGGCAAAGCAACGCACCCGCAATTTCTCTTTGACTGACGCCAGTTCCTCGATTTTCACCTTGTACTTTGCCATCGCTGCCTCCATTTTAGCTACTTTCTCCGCGACAGGTCGGAGCAAATCAACTTCGTCTCTCAATCCGCTGACTTCATTGGCGATCGCGGTTTTCGCGTGAAGGTCGGCAGTTGCAGACTCAAGATCCCGTTCCAAAACCAAAATCCGATCGTCGTACATGGCTCGCGTCGAACGCTCTCTTTTCAGCACGTCAACATCGAGCTGGAGCTTAAGCTGCTGAATCGTTTCCACGAATGTGTGATTGTTTGATTCCTGTTGCCGAAGTTTGGCTACTGTGTCTTGGAGCTCTCGACTCATGTGAACCTACATAAATGTAAGTGAGTTTGGTGAGTTCCTCACAATGTCAGTCAACGTATCATGCATAAAGTCTCCGATCGCACAGGCGGTCGTTTACATTTTCATCTTTGAGAAACTCATTTTCGCGTTTCGCTCGCTCTAGTTCCGCATTTCGAGAAAGATGAAGAGGCGAATGCTGTCTAGGCGATGGGTGCTGGCTCATGTCGTTTGTGGGTCCTCGTTGAGGAGACGGTTGTATCTGGGCTGCAGCATGACTTGGATCCGAGGGAGCGTTACGAGAAGAACGCGCGCTTGGGGGCTCTCTCGCTTCTTCATGATTGACAGTCCCGTTGTCTACCTGGCTGTTGCTCTGCAAGCCCATCACTTTCTCAATGACTGCCATCAGGTCGACTTGCACAGCATCACTCATGGTCATAATGTCACGCACGAAAGTGGCCTTGTCCTCACACTGCACGACTGCACCGAGCGTGAACTCGAGCAACTGGATCAACGCTGGATTCTCTGTGATGGTGTCATCGTCGGCGAGACTCGTTAACGATGGCAGCTGCGCTCTATCTATCCCAAGCGGCACCTGCACACAACCCGCATTTCATTCGTAAAGCGATGAGTTTAATCGTGCACTGTGCTCATACAACAAAGCATCAAGAGCGAGAGAGAGCGTGGTGGAGAGAACGTACCTCATAGAACTGTTCCAGCACATTCAGCACGACGCCCCACTCGTCACACCTTCGCGTCCGCTCGCCTGCCTGGACGTCGTCGCAGAGCATTGGAAATCTACAGGCAGCAGCAGATTATTCATTAGTTAATTCAATCAATCTCTCCATCCATCTATTGGCAATGCTTTGAAAGTGAAAGTCAGTCAGGCAAACAGACGTACGCGCGTTGCAGCAGTATCTGGAGCGCGAGCGAGACACATGGCCCACGTTCGTTATCATGAGCAGTGTCGCCGTCTCGCGGCTGACTGACGTAGAGCGCGACCCAGTCGAGCAGACTTGTGGCTTGCGTCACCGCCATCTCAGGCGGCAGCGGCGGCACGGTCCCCATCATCACCACCGTCACTGTCAATGGCTTCTTGCAATTCGCAAGTGAGAATGTTGGTTGCCTGGTTTTGGCGCGCTGATGTTTGAATTTCAAGATGAGTTATCCCTGATAATTGTTTGTTTTCAACTGCAATTTTCCTCCACTTGAGTGTTGCAATCTAATATTGGGTGGCTTCTCGGGTTTCAAAAACGCCAAGGTTGAAGTGACTGTCATTAATTCGAATAAAAAACTCGATAAAATACGAAACAGTACTGGTTTATAACTGCTACAGAAGAAGAGGGGCCAGAAACAGACCGCAATTCAAAGCAACAGCAAGCATTAGAGAACTTGCGGTGAAAGAAGAAGAGACGAGAGAAGAGGAAGCGCGCGCGTCAGCCGTACTTGTGTCTACCTGCTCTCCACACGCTCCAGCCCCGACGCACCAGCGAACGACAAGCGCCTCGTCCTGTTCATTACCACCCGCCTGAAGCGCTAGACAGCCCTCCACGCGTACCCTTAGCTTTTTTCCGACACAACCCACCAAACAACAGCAGCAAAGATGGACGAGAAATGCCTGCGTAACATGAGCTGCAAGTGCCGCCTGTGCGCGGGTGAGGACATCGCGATGCTCGTGAGTATCTCCAAGTCAATCTCGTCGAACATCGCGTACGATGACGGCGAGGACGGAGAAGAAGGCGCGGACGCAATGCCGCCGCCGCCGCCCATGGGTCGCATGACCAACTCGCCGCCGATCCCGGCGCAACGCAAAGCAGTCGCGAACTCGCCCCCGATCCCAGCGCAGCGCAAGTCCGCGCTTCCAGCGCGCACGCCGTTGAAGCGCACAGCACCCGTGGTGAAAGCAGCAGTCGCAGAGCCGATGGAGATTGCGGTTGAAGCCGAGGATGTCGTCATGCAGGAAAGTGCACCGCCGCCACCAATGATGCCGCCAGTTGCAGCAGCGCCTGTCGCAGTTGCGATGGCTGTCGATAGCACCAGCAGTGGCGGTGATGCACCTGCAGACAACCTTTCGGTGGATGAGGTTGTGGCGAGAATCACAGACAAGAACTGGAAGCTGCGGAAAGAGGGTTTTGACCACGTGAAAGCGCATTGCGAACGCCGAGGTGCACGCAATGACGACGTCGAACCGTTCTTGGAGTTTTTCGGCAAAATGTGCGAAGACGCGAATGCAAGTGCAATGGAATCAGGCGTCCAAGCGGTGCTCGCGTACGCAGTGAACATCGAGCCTTTTCAGAAGCACATCGTCCCAGGTGTGATGAAGCGGATCACAGACAAGGGTTTCTCAAGTCGTCCAGGTGTCGTGAAGATCTGTGAGGAAGTGGTGATGGCGTTTATTGAAGCGGGTGCTGCAGAAGACACTGTCGGTGCTCTGATCGAAGGAACAAAGAACAAGAAGCCGAAAGTGCCGCCTGCGTGTGTTTCAAACATCCTAGATGCGCTCAAGGCATTTGGACCTCGCGTCGTTCCTCTTCCAGTTGTGAAGGCTGCGCTGCCAGCGCTTTGTGAGTCTACGGTGAATGGTGTTCGTCCAATCGCACTGAACCTCATTGCAGAAATCCATCGATGGACTGGTCCCGCGTTGGTTGTAGACATCGTGTCCAATCTTCGACAAGCGCAGAAAACCGAATACGAAGAGTTGACGAAAGACATGGTCGTCGGCCAGGCAGCCCCAACGAAGTTTGTGCGCGGAGCCAAACGACCAGTTGCTGCTGGACCAAAAGCTGGCGGCGCTGCGAGTGGGTCAGCTGCTGGAGCTTCGTCGGCTGGTGCTGCATTTGATCCGCGTGAGTTTGCTGAGACTGTCGACTTGCTCGCGAAGCTCCCGAAGACAGAGTTCAAAGCCAAGCTGGATCTACCAAAATGGAGCGAGAAAGTGGAAGCGCTGAAGATTGTCTTGGATCTGATTGGTACCGTGCCAAAGCTTGCGAATGGAGAGTACTACGAGCTGGTGAACACGCTGAAGATTCTGTCGAACGACTCGAACGTCAACATTGTCGCCAAGTCGATCGAAGTTCTCGGTGCACTCTCTGATGGCTTACGCAAGAATTTCACCCAGTATGCTCGCATGATGTTCCCTGAGCTCATGCGCAAGTTGTCAGACAAGAAGTCAGTGGTGCTGAACGCGACCAACAACACCCTCGATCTGTTCCTGCAGTACTCGATGACGATTGACATGATGATGGAAGAAATCAAGCTGTCTCTGGATGCATCGAAGAACAAAGCTCCGCAGGCGCGTGTCCAGACGATCGGTTTCCTGACGCGCTGTGTTGAGAAGAAGTACGTCAACTTGGGAGACAAAGCCCTGATGCTCGACTTCGGCGGATTCTTCGTGGTGGCAATGGACGATACAGATCCAACCGTTCGAAAAGCAGGTCTGGATTCGTTCATTGTGATTCTCAAGGTAGGGAGTCAGATCACAGAATGGTTGCAAAGCATGCTGGATGATGTGTCGCGCAAAAACCCTCGCTCGTTCAAGACAATCCAGGCAAGTGTCGGGATGACTGGAGCAGTAAAAGCTGCACCTGCTGCGATTAAGAAACCTGTGGAAGTCGTAGAAGAAGACACTCCTGGACCTCCGCCTGCTCGCCCTGGTTTGAAGAAAGCGCCAGTCCGAGGCCCACCGTCACGCCTTGCAGCAGCGAAGAATTCGACAGCAGAAGCACCAAGTAAATCAGCGCCAGCAAAGAAGGCAGGTGGCAGTGGCACAGGTGGTGGTGGTGGCGGTGGCTCCTCAGGGGGTGGCGATTTTACTCCAATGGCTGTTTCTGTGGCGCCAGAGGAGGCTGAAGATATTCTTGCGGAGATGAACATTGACAACTGGGGTGAGATCCAGGAAGGCTTTGCAAGCGCCAAGTGGATGGAGCGCAAGACTGCGATTGAGCAGCTAGAAAGCTTTGCGAAGGACAACAGCGGCGCGATGAACATGCGAGCGATTGAAGCATTCACGGTGTACATGGCGAAGCAAGTGAAGGACTTTAAGGACAGCAATATCAACGTCTTGAAGAGTGCGTTTCAAGCAATTGGGACGTTTGCTGAGAACGCTGCCAGTAAATTCCCGCGCGGAGTCGTTTGCCAAGTCGTGCCAAGTGCTGCCGATAAGATCAGTGACCGCAAAGCTGCGGAAGCTATTCGCACCATGCTGATTCAACTTTGCGAGGCTGTCGGTCCTTCGTACGTGCTTGGTTGCCTCTTGAACTGCATGCCGAACGTCAAAGCCCCGCTTGCCCACGTCGAGGCGCTGGTTGTTCTTGCGGATTGTGTGAAGGATTTCGGCATTTCTGTCTGCAGTCCGCGTTTGCTGATCGACTTCGTGAAAGGAGCGCAAGGTTTGGAGTCTTCGAACCCGAAAGTCCGTACCAGTGCAATCGCTGTTCTTGCTGTGATGTACTCTCAGCTGGGACCTGCTTTGCTACCAATCCTGAGCCTGGATAGCTGGAAGCCAGCGTTAGCAGCGATCGTTGAGGCGGAGTTTAAGAAGACTGGATTTGATCCTTCGAGTGCGATGGCGTCTGTCAAGCGACAAGTGAAGGATGACGAAGACGGAGGGGCGAAGAAGGCAGCTGATCCAGGTGCTTTGTTTGGCCGTGCTGATATCAGCGGCCAGCTGACGAAAGAGTTGTTTGCGGATATGAAATGCGAAGACGATATCGCTGCGTGGAAGAAGCGATCTGCCGCGATGGACTTGGTGCAGAGTATTTGCGAGTCGTCTGGAGGTGCAATCGAGTTCACGAAGCCAGTCCAGGAGGTGCTGCGAGCGTTGAAAGCCCGACTCAGCGACTCGAACGCGAATCTGAAGGTGAAAGCTGCTCAGGTGATTGGCGTAGTTGCGTCGTGCGTCGGACCTGATATTGGCAAGATGTCGAAGATCCTCGGTGCAAGTCTCGTGAGCGGCGTCTCGGACAACAAGAAAATCATGCAAACCGCGGCAGTTGAAGCGCTCCACAAGTGGGTCCGCCACAACAACCAGACATCCTCGGCGTGCATGGAGAGTTTGCTCTCCGCTGTCAGCGAGGGTTTGCTGAACCCCGTCGGACGTGCTGAACTGCTTGGTTGGGCAGCAGAGCACCTGAAGAATTGCGATAAACTGGATCTGAGCGGCTTGGTAGTGCCGACTGTGCAGTGTTTGATGGACAAGTCTTCGGAAGCTCGAGAGAAAGCTCAATTGGTGCTCGCTGAAGTGATCAAGTCTGTTGGAAAAGATACGGTGCTGACTTCAGGCTGCCGTGACATCAAGCCCGCTCAAATGCGAACTCTCCGCCCTCTTATCCAGAAGGTGTGCGACTCAGTTAGTGAAAGCGTCGCCGCCGCAGCCCCTCCAGCCCCTTCAGCAGCAGCACCCCAGGCTGCACCTCAACTGCCACCTCCAGTACCTGAAACCCCAACTCGAGTGGGGTTGGGAGCATCTCGATTGGCAAAAGCAAGCTCTCTCAAGGTTGGTGCTACTACGCGCGCTCAATTGATGCGTCCAAGTTCTTTCAGAGCAGGAGACACGGCGTCAGAGGGATCAGAGGATGGAGAGGTTTCACCAACTGCATTGTTGAAAATGAACAGCTCAAAGAGTGCGCGACTGGCAAAGGGGCTGCACAACAAGTGGATCTTTGAGCCGACTTCTGTCACCGAGATGAACAATCGCAAGGCAGAGGTCGAAGCGGAGTGGAAGCCATTTCTGTCGGCAGAGCTGCACGCAAAGCTGTTTGCGCCAACTCTGGAGAAGGGGATGATGGCAGCGGTCACGGATTTGATGACCTGCGCGTCAAATCAGCCAAAGGAAGTCGTCGCTGCATTGGATATGATCTTGAAGTGGTGTACGCTGCGTATTGTCGACAACAATGTCCAAGCGCTAGCCAAACTTCTCGATTTCCTCGTGAAGCTTTTTGAAGTACTGAAAGGAATGTCATACCAGCTTGATGACGTCGAAGCCTCGATTTTCCTTCCGTACTTGCTGCAAGAAAGTGGTCAGTCGAAGCCGAGATTCCGAGTGCGCTTCCGAGACATTATGAAGCTGGTCATCGAGGTGTACAACCGCGAGAAGTACGTGAACTACCTCATGGAGTGCTTCAACGCCTGCAAGAACATGAAGAGCCGATGCGAGTGTATCGATTTGGTCGAGTACATCGCTACCACGTACGGGTTCCAGGTTTTGGGGAAAAAGTGTGTCAAAGAAGTCGGCAAATACGTCATCGCGCATGAAAAAGAGCTGCGTGAGAGCGCGATTAATGCCCTGGTGGCAGTTTACACCCGTACAGACGGAAACCTGGACAAATTCTTCCGCTTCACTGGTGTGACAACACAGCAGGGAATGGATTTGCTGAATGCGCGTATCAAGCATCTTCCACCAGGCAGTATGCAGGAAAGTATCAGCGCCCAGTCGCAGTCCCAACAGCCTTCGTTTGGCTTCGCAGCTGCGACTCCTTCACCAGCAATCCAGCAGAACGTTCATACGGCGATCACACCACCACGTATGCCAGCGGCTTCGAGCTTCCCAACGCCGGTGTCAGCAGTGAAGCAGTTCAACAGCAGCTTTGCAGCGCCAGTGATCCCGTCTTACACGGGTCGGATGCCTCAGGATGACGAAGACGCTGACATGATGTCGCTGAGTATCCAAGACGACCAGGAAGATGACTCACAGAACTCAATCGAAGGACTTTTGCTCCACCCGATCGACTGTCTGATGACGGAAACGAAGGAGATTGTGGACGAAAGCTCCCCACACTATGCCGACGGCATTGACGCGCTGAAGGGCTTGTATGCGATCATCGATCGCCCATCCGGCGAGTCGGAGCTCCAGTTCTTGCGTTACTACGTCAACGACATTTTCATCAAGCTCTGTGACTTGATCCACGCCAGCTTCTGCTCGGTCGAGTCGAAGAAACCACTGGTTATCCAGGTGCTTTCTCTGAGCTTGCCGATTCTGAACTTGCTCCTGAGCAGCGAAGCGACTGAGAACATCCAGCGTTATGCAGTCGAGCGTATCATCCTCGAGATTTGCTCCAAGATGCTAGATCCAAGAGTCGAAGAATTTGCTTCGAAAGCAAGCACCGCGTCGCTGAACATGTCTGCGATGCCGTCCGAAAAGAGACGATTCCTGTTGCTGTTCAAGGCTCTTGTGAAAGCTCTGCGCGGTGTAACTGAGAACGTCAAGGCTGGCGAAGTGTACCCGTCCGTAATCAATTTGCTGCAGCGCATCGTCCGGAATGATGTTGGCGACTACAATGCGCGGGATGCGTATAACCACTTGATGAAGTCGGATTCGCTCGATCAGCTTGTCGGTCGTTTGCTGATCCAGATCTCGAACTCGCAAGCGAACGCGCTCAACCCTTTTGAAGGGATAGACATCTTCGGTGTGCTCATGCAGATGCATTCCTTTTTCTCGACGCTCCCCCAGACGGATCTGTTTGCAGTTCAAATTGCGAATGACAACATGCAGTCGGCACTGCGCATCATTGCGGAAAGTTTGATGAAGACGCGACGAAGCAGCTTTGAGGCATCGTTAACGGATCTGCCGATGCCGTCACCAGTTCGAGAACTGCTCAACGGCATGGGATTTCCTCCATCTCAGCAACCTCCAGGCTCGGATATGTCGGCGTTCAATGGTGGAAGCAACGGAACAAACGGTAGCAGCGCGAGTGCATCTGGGTACGTGTCTCGCCTTGGAAACGGCGCTCCCTCCTCAGCCCAAAGCTCCACTTCGTCTGGAGTCGATACAGTCACACGCCGATTGTTTGATGCCGCACCCACGATGAACGGTTCCACAGCAGCGTACGGTCAGTCAAGTTCCTCCCGCGAGAATCTGAAATCCCGAGTGGGGATTCAACGAGCGTCAAGTTCGTCTTTTGAGGTTGCCGCGACCTCAGCCAGCGTTCGTTCCAGCTTCACCTCTTTTAACGAGTTTGCAGCGAGTCGATCGTCGTCCGTTTCAACCATTCGCTCCAGTTTCATTGGATCTGGAGACAGCAACGGCTCTGGTGCTTCGACTTCGTCGACGACGCAGTTACTGCGCGAACGTCTCGAGAAGGTGCGCAAATTCTGAACAGTAGTGCCACTATGTTGACACAGAGCGGTCTAGATTGTACACACACGTCTACAGCTGCTCCCTGTGTTTGCTGCTGAGATGTAAGTTCGACAAACGATGTGAATCCACAAGACGAGCGCGCATTTTGACAGAATGGTGTGCGTGAATCCCAGTTTTTTTTAGATGACCATAGGAATTAGGAATTAGTAGTGATGATGATGATGATACAAGAAAACAAATGCATGCGTAAGTAGATAGATCTTGAGAGTAAATTCTCCTTTGCGTCTCGGAATGACTTTGTTGATAGACAGGACTTCGGTATCCAGGACATTCATCACTCAGCTGTTTGCTCGGTTGACTTTCAAGCGTGCCTGTCGTTTGTCAGGATCTGAAAGCGATACTTTGCCTGTAATGCCAAAGTAAGTGGGCACACGTGAGTGAGTGTATGGAAGTGTAAACTGCACACACGCACACGCACGAGCAAGGACATTCAGCATCCACTGTCCTCACTGTCAAGCAAGGACAATGTGCGAAATTGAATGCTCAGCAGCAGTGGAGCCAGTCGGGTACTAGAGCCTCAAGAATTTCCTGACAGGTGGTGCCACCCTCAAGCAAATGAATGGGTACGAAGGATACTGGCCAGATTGACACATTCGCTTTGCCTTGACTCCAAATTAGTTGGAACGAGGAATCTCAAAGATTGGAGGCGTATCAATCCATTTACCCATTGGTCACATTGCCAAGTGAGATTGCAGTCCACCTCCAACAGTCATGGCAACCAGCTTCTCTTCTCACGTTTGAACTGCTGCAACTGGTTGGCTTGGCCTTCTCCATTCGGTTGACGACGATGTGAGCACCATGCGAGCTGGGCTGCTGGGGGTCACAGTATTGACCAACGCAATTTGACCAGTACTAGAAGACATTTCAGAGCGTCCTCCTCCACGTCCCACATGATGAATGCAGAGACAGGGTCGTGTGATAATAACACAGAAGAGCCGGTGGAAAAGTGAAAGTGTCAATGGGTACACATTATACTTTACTCCAACAACCACCCCTCTGAGTTCTTCGTGTTCATCATTTCATGGTTTGACGCAGACAGATAGATGCCTGCGGGTGATTGCACTTGTGCACTCCTTCGTATTTTGCTGTCAGAAGGCGAATGAGAGACACAATCAGCATCCTCTCTTGCGCCACGCTCTCAGCTCTGACCATTGCGAGCGCATACTGGAGTGCACTACTTCAACATACTGCAAACGAGCCCCAGTTCCGAGATCCTTAAGAGGCGAGGCATTCTCTCCCCTCCTCCCATGTGGTAATTCCAGAGTATTTCGACTTTGAAGTCACCACCTTTGATAGCAAATGAAAACTTACACTGAAGCAGAGATGCTATTTGGTAGTTCTGTGTGTATAAATATTAGAGAGCGTATGGACATGGAATTTGGATTCTTGTGGCGACCACCTGGTCCCGTGCAAGCGAATGGTAAGGGATGTATCACAGACCTCGATCAAGTTGGACCTGATTTCCGC
>JALBZD010000918.1:0-13671 GCA_038050675.1 Globisporangium cylindrosporum
ACGACTTTGAGCGCTACCTGCGTCCGTGCTTAACCAGTCGCTCTCCTTACACCCATGAGAATGGAATCTGCTTCTTGGGGTGACGTCCTCACGTAAGCACTATATTTGAGGTGTCCCTTCCGCTCGATCCATCCGTCCATTTTGTCTGTCACCTCAGAGATAGGATGTCAGATACCAACCCTTTCGATCTGTACGAGCCTGAGCTGCCACAAGCGGACACTAACGATCTCTTTGCGTACCTCGACGATCTCCCGCACGAGCCGCAGCAGTATCCGAGGCAAGCGGAGGCACATAACGAAGGCCGACATGGAGATACAGATGAGTACATCGACGTCACCCTTCCATGGAGCAAGCACTCGGACATCTTTGCTCTGAGTCAACCCAACGACAGCGATACTGTCAACGCGAACTCAGGTCTTCTGACGGAAAGCCCCGACAACCAACAGAATATACCAGAGCCACCAAACCAGGATGGCAACAACGACATCATAGGCGAGAAGGTTCCAACTGCCTGCAGCCTTCTCTCAACTTCTCGTCAGAGATCTCAGCATTTCGTGGCGACTGACCCAGTCGAGGTGCAATGGCGGGTGGACTTGAACGCGCTGCTTGGATCGTCCACGAATGGCACGCTCGAGAAATTTCACTTGCTCAAGTGGAAAGAGACTTTCCAGCTGGTACGAACTGCTTCTCAAACTGAGCTCTCCCTCAGGTCATCACCTAGGGCTTTTTAGATCGCATCTCACATTCAGTACCTCTGTGTTTTAGTACAAACTGATAGCGGTACCGTGTTTCCATGGGATCCGGTTGGCAGGCGACGACCGCTCGCTCTACGAGTGCTTCCACCGCGCGTTTCCGCACGAGATGGTCACGAAAGCGCGCTTCGTGAGCGTCTTACGCAGCGTTTTCGGTATCGACGACGGCGTGCGGTGCAAACTGCGGCGTGAAGAAGTCAAGCTCTGCCGCCACTTGGACAAGATGCAGTACGTGTTCGAGCTCTCACAGGACGGTGTTGCGTGCGTCAACTGGCGCGTCTTGCTCGCGGGGCTGCGCATGCTCCAGGAGCCGCTGCTGACCATGAAGGAGCACTTCAAGTGGCTCTTCAGCGCGTACTCGTCCAGCGGATTTCTCGAACTGAAGGACGGGGACGCGGTGCACGGCAGTCAGGTGTCCCAGATCTTGACGCATTTCATCCGCAACCACTCAGCCGCGCGGTTCGTCTCGGAGCGAGTGAGTCACTGGCTTGAATCGCCTCATGTGCTTAGACTTGCAGCTCTTCTCACCTGTCCTCTGCTTGTTTTAACGCTGTCCACAGATCCGTCAAGCGATCGACTTGCTACCCGCAGGCACGGGGAGCTCTTCGCGCATGACCTACCGCAGGTTCAGAGAGCTCATCCAGCAGCCGCCTCTTAAAGCACTGCTCAAGCGCGCGACGCCACACACGAGCTACTTTGACGAACTTGCGAGTCCGCTCTATCGCGAGTTTGTGTTCAAGCACCGCAAGCGAGGGCACGACGCCCGCACGATCAAGCGCCTGCGCTACTTGCACGCGACGCGCTCGCTGCGCAGCTGCTTCTACATCTGGACCCAGCTCGCGCGCATCCGCAAGCGCACACGGGTGTTGATGGCCGAGACCTGCGGGAAACTGGCACGTGTGAAGCGCATGTGGGCGTTCATCAAACTAAAGAACCACGCGATCGCCAGCATCGCCGCGATCGAGATCCAGCGCATGTTCCGCGGTTTTCTGGGCCGATGTCAGGGCGAAGACAAGTGGCACCTCGTGCAAGCTGCGATCCGAGTGCAGGGTGCGTTCCGAATGCGCTCGCACTTCCTCAAGTACATGAAAGACCTGCGCAAGCGCTATCTGCTCGCGATTCGTGTCCAGCGAGTGTACCGTGGTCGCTTGGGGCGCATCGTCGCGCGCAAGGCGCTGCTTGAGCTTTACTTTGCAGAGATGACTAAACTCCAAAGAGAGCGCGACGCATTCCAAGAATTCGTGCGCAATGAGATGGCGAAGCGCATCCAGGGGTTCTTCCACCTGCTGATCCGCGAGAAGCGCGAGCGACGGCTGCTGGAAGAAGCGTTCATGCGCCGCAAGCTCGAAAAAGAGATGGACGAGAACTTGGAGAACGCGGTACGCGCAACAAAGCGGTACCGTCGCGAAGTCACCGCAACGTACGACAAGCTGCGCGAAGACGCCGAATACAAGCGCAAGCGCAAGCAAATTGACGCCATGGAGAAGCAGAAGGTGATCCAACTGCGACGGCAACGCCAGTGGGACGCGTTCAAAAAGGCGCGCGACGACCGCAAGGAGCAGATCAAGCTGCAGTGCTCTGACGCCTACGAGCAAGTGAAGCTAGAATGGCGAGCCAAAGTTGCCGAGCGCGCGCAGAAGCAAAAGTTGTTTGTCTCGCAGGTGCTGCTGCTTGAGGAGCCTGGAAACTGGAAGGCGCTGCAGCAGAGGCTCAAGCGCTCCGTCAAGGAGCGGGAGAAAGAATTGGTAGCCAAGTACAAGAGCTCAGGCATCGTGGTTCCGAAGCGAGAGCTTGAAGAGCGTGCCCAGGTTGAGATCGTCGCGGAAGAAGAAGAGAAAGAGCGGCAAAAGGTGAGTGCTAGAGGGAGATAGTAACCGGGTACGTTTGGTCTGGTACTTACTTGAGCGTGTTTTTGTTATCAAGGCTGAGGAGGACTGGTTCAAAGCGGAAGCGGATTTCCTGAACAAGTTGGACGAAGAAGCGGAAGAACGAGCGGTGAGTCTGTTCGTGGTGTATCAATTCCTGGGAACGACCTTCACCCTTTGATATTCACCTTGTTTGATATTCCCTCCAGATGAAAGAGAACGCCGAGGAGCGAACGCGTCGCGAGAAGAGTGCGCTTCGTGTCCAGTGCGCGTGTCGGATGTTTGCTGCCCGGAAGGTTCTTCGCCAGGAGATCCGAGCGCTGTTCGTGAAGGAATTTGACGCAAAGCGCCAAGTCGCAGTGTATCGCAATACTTTCAGCGGAGAGAAGTCGCTCCGCAAACCGTTTGGGCTTGGGAGCGAAGAGCTCGAGTATCCCGACCGATGGTTCCTGCTCGAAGATCCATCCATAGGTGAGTGAGCGATGATGGGCGTGACATGGACTTTGGCTATCTCTCGTGTGAACGGCGCCTTGACTCACTTTTTGCTCTTTGGGGACACCCCATAGGTGAACGCTTTTTCTACAACCCACTTCGAATGGTTCAGAGCTGGGAAAAACCGGAGGAGTGCCGACTCTGTGGCGACTGCCCATCCATGACGTTTGCTGACTTTTGGCATGCCCAGGACGACTCGTACAGCTGCCAGCAGTGCCTCAACAAGAAAGCGGGAGAGCACCGGACTGGGTTCTCGCCTGACGACTACTTTCCATACGATGGCTCACACCCAAACGGGCACTAAGGAGGGAAGAAGATTATCAATTTCGAAGATGTTCTCGTTAAAATGGACACAAAGCACGCAGACACCTACTCTTTTGACGGGCTCCGCCGCGGTTGTTGGGGAAAAAAATAAACGTCGTATTCGCGGACGAGGCACGATTAATAACGATATCTTCACCCAAGATCCTGTCTGATCCGGAACTACCGGGTGAGGATCTGCGTAGACTTCTAGATCTGCCCTTCCATCAACTCTGTTAAAAGAATAAAGGTGCACAAACATAAAACGTCAGTCATTTCGAGCATCATGATTTGTCGAGCATTATGTCCGTCAAGTTTTGGTAAATCAACCTACCAATGGATTCCGACTCCCGACTTGGGCTGTGCACTTTCGATTCCCTGATGGATACAACAACAAAGAGGATAGTACAAACAAGTCAGATATGCTGAGTAAACGAAACTCGCCCGAAGTTCGACCTCACTTACTTTCGAGCTCGCTGAGCTGCAGCGGAGGCTTGTTTCTTTGCTTTCAGCGACTCGATTGTCGGTCGATCCCATTGCGTCAACTTCAGCGTTGGGTTGCAGAAGTACACTTTGCCCTTGGAACGCGAGAGTCGCGCTTCCCAACCCGGAGGTAGCGGCGTCTCTGGCATCGCATCGAGATTGAATGCCTCGTGCAAGTTGGTGCTTCCCTCAGATCCTGGGCGACCAAACGAGTCTGACATTCCGTCGCCGTAGTATTTCCCCTTCACGGCAGTAATCTTGCCCTTCAGAGTAGTCATCGCTCCAACTCCAGCAGCTCCAACACCTTGCAGGAGCGATAAACGACCCCCGCCATCCGCTGGATCGCCACCAGATAGTCGATCTCCATCATCCTCACCACTGCCACCCCAAAACTTGGCTCGGGACATGCGCTGAGCTGAAGCCTTCAGGAACTGCGCCGTATCCGCTGATTTTTGTGCGAGCGTTGCGTGCACTGCCAGCGACCCTCGATCGTACTCTCCATAGTATTCCCTTGATCCATTCGTGCCGTCTTTCTTTGAGCCCAATGTTCGGAAAATAGACTTTCGCGGCTCTCTGCCGCTCGACTTTTGCTTCTCCAAGGAATTAACATTCGATATGCCTGCTAATTCGCGCAGCTTGTGGCACTCCTTCTCAATAGCAGCGAGTTTCTTGTCTTTTTCTCGAACCTAGAACATGTAGCAACACATTTCTCAGTTAATTTTCGCGAACAGCATGGTACCTCACGCATCTTCATCTCCCTTACCGTGTCTTCAAATTGCCGAATCTTGACGTGGAAATTCGCAGCGAGAACTTCTTTCTCGTTTTTCAGCTTTTCTAGCTCGTTTTTCAAAGCATAGTTTTGGTTTCGCTGCTCTTCGTTCTCTCGACGGAGGCGGTTTGCATCTTGATTCAGCTGACCAATAATGTCGTCTGCATCCGCCATCCAGAGGTGAGCTGTGGATTTACCCCGTGATCGCGCTCCATCTGTTTCAGTGAACAGGAGACTCTCACGTGCATTTGACTCCCGCTCCACCTTGAGCTGAGCATTGCGCCGCTGTTCATCGTGAAGGCGAGATTGAAGATTTTGCAACTGGGAAGCCATGTTGTCTTGCAGCTTCTTCTCCTCGAGTAGCACTTGAAACTTCACGCGCTGAATCTTCATGCGAACAAACGCCTGCGTTCTCATCACACTCTTTCGGATTTCCTTGAATTGTTTTCTGCAAGATGTTGAACAAACAGTGAGACACTCAGCAACCATAGACACATCAACACCCCAACAGGTATGCCAGCACTTACCGTTTAACAAAACCACGAACGTGCCGCTGGATTGTGACGGCACTCTTGTGTTTCTTCGCAGCAAAGGCGATGCGACGACCTTGATATCCACGCCAACGTGCTTGAAGAGTAATCAGTGCTTGCAGGAATGAATTGTAACGGTTCATCATAATCACGCAGCGAGCCACAGACTGTCGAACACAACAACAACGTCCAAAATGTTAGTTCAGTCATGCCACAGTCCTCAGCACCAAAGAAACACAAAATATGTACCTGAAGTTTGATAATCGCTTGTAGCTTTCGCAAATACTGCAATCTGACGCAAAAGCCTTTCATGAGGAACTGGAGACGACGCGCTTGAACATCCACACTCTCTGCTCTTTTGTCATCCATTTCTTCCAGCACTCCGAAGCGGAAATAAATTCGCGTGCGACCAATTTGGTACTGGCTCGGAGATGAAAAGCTCAACTTTTTCATCACCGCTTCACATCGGTCTGCGAGAGGAACGTCGCTCTTTCGGTGCTTGTCAAACGCCCAAAATTTCTCCAAAAGCTCTTCAAGAAGAAGTCGGTTCGGGTACGCAACGCGAGAAATGCGAATCGCTTCGATCACACCAGCACAACGCAGCTGCGCCACGACCATGGGCTGGTCCATCTCGTGAGGGCTTTTCTTCTGGTTTGGCTTGATACAGCGAACGTAGTGTACCTTGGTCAACCGAATGTTCGTCATCAGCTCGTTCAGGTTGTCCTTGAACTGGGTGCCAACATTTGCAACTGTGAGCGCGCCTCCAGTCGCTCGTCCGCCAACAGCGCGAGGCTTCCTAGCGCTGCCGCCGCGGTTCACTTGCGGAACAGTCTCAACTGGGTCTTTGACAGCAAAAATCCCACTGAGAAATGCTTTCGACGACCCTCGCATCAAATCGGAAAGATCCGGAAGCAAAGCGTCTTTGTGCTTTTCCAAGAAACCGAGAGACTCGTACAGCACTGCTCCCGCATAGTGCTTGATTGTAAATTGGGTTCGCGAGGTTCTTGGAAACTCGATGACATGCTTGTCTTCCTTGTGGATAGAAGTGAGCTTCGAGACCAGTGACTCGTCATTGCCCTTTGGTCGCATGACTTCGTCGTTTAGGAGCGAAATGATACCCAGTCGGTCTTCAATGATCGCAATCACCTCTTGGTTGTCAGCAAACTCGATGTGGCTCCACATGATGCCTTCCGCTTCGTACTCGATCTGCACAGTCTTGAACACGTCTTGTGTAAACTTTTGCTGCAGCTTTTCGTTCGCGTAGTTGATGCAAAACTGCTCGAACGAGTTGTGCTTGAAGTGCTCAAACCCGAAAATGTCGAGAATTCCAACTTGGTTGCGCATCTGCTTGTCGTTCTCGAGCGAAATGTTGATGATCGACACGAGCCAGTCGAAAATGTTTGAGTAGATAGCCTTCGCCAACGCATCACGGCACTCTTCAGCATGCTCCTTGCGGAGGAATTTGGTGAGAATTTCACCAGAAACCGCAATCTTTCGCGAGCACAATGCGGTTTCCAGCTCGTCTACAGATACTCCAAGCAGCTTCGTCGCCGCCACAGTTCCCGCGTCGTTTGGAGCAATCACGGACTCATCATCGTTGCCGTTCTTCACGTGGAATTGCACTTCTCCCAGGTGTAAAATACCTGCGAGCACTCCGAAAAGTACTTCTTGCTCGTCGTTGTTGAGTCCAATCAGTTCGAGCGCAGTCTTCGTTCGCTCAAAGTGCGACGCATCAGAGATGCCTTCAATCTTGATTGGAGTGTTGTCGCCAGTGTACCTGTAGGTTCTGCTGTTATCGAGGAACCAGTGCGGTGCGCTTGACGACTCGAGGATCTGGTAAAAGATGTGGTAGTTGCGCTCGGGGAACTCGTGATGGATCACGCGCGTTTTCTCGAGCAAGTACGTCCTGCACTTCGCGCCAACGAGGATCCCGTGGTTGTCGAATTGCAGCTGTGTGAACTTTCCGAAACGCGAACTGTTGTCATTTCGCACTGTCTTCGCATTACCAAACGACTCGAGCAGCGGGTTCACTTCGATAATCTTCTTGATCGTCGTATCATTGAGACCTCCGGCAATCGACGCCAAGTGGTTCATCAAGATTTTCGTCGTCTCGGTTTTCCCCGCGCCAGATTCGCCACTCACCAAAATCGACTGATTCATCGCATTGCGCCGCATGTCGTTGTAAGATGCAACGGACGTCGCATACACGTGTGGTGGCAGCTCGTCACGGCTCTTTGTCAGGTACTGGGCATGAATGTCTTCCGCGTATAGCTCTGGAAGCCACTGGTATGGATTCACGGCGATACAGATCTCACCCGTGTACGTGTACGGCAGTCGCTTGAGGAAGCGCTTCTTGACATTGTACAGAATCGCAGCTTCGTGCAGGTAGTTCAATGCGATCATGTCGTCAATGCCAAACTCGCCGAGGTTTTCATTCTGGTACGGCAGCGACTCGAGCTGCAGGCTCTTCATGAGTTTCTTCACCTGCGGGTCGTTGAAATCCATCACGCGCTCTTCCATCGCGACAGCAGGCGCCGTCGCATCCGCATCGATGGGGGCGTCCGCAGAGAACACGCGCAGCACGACCTTCTTCTCGGGCTTGTCCGGGTCGCTGCTCTTCTCCTCACGGATAATCTGCGCTGGCAGCCACACAAAGTTGTCATCGGGCACGTAGCACTTGGCGCCCGCGACCAGTTCGCCGTCGACTACCATATGTTTCTTGTCTCCTCTATCGAGCTTTTCTGGGTGTGGCTTGAATGCGGGTAGCCGTCTGTGGATCTGGACGCTAAGATCGCTCGTTGCTTGAAGATGCCGTCGCCCTGATTTATTTCCTCAACAACCGCAACGACCCCCACTCACACTCACACTCTCTCTCACAGCTGGGAGAAGATGAGGAAGATGCGGGTGTGGCGGTGGTGATGATGCCAGGCGCGATGGGGGAAAGAGGGGAGAGACCCAGAGAGTCACGGGCAGAAGAGAGAGCTTGCTTGATGGCTTCGTCTTCTTGGTCTCTGTCTTGTGCGCGCGCTTTCCTTTGACAACAAAACGGCAACTGCGCCTTTGTGTGAAAGTGAAGTGAAAGTGCACCTCTCCCTTCTTCCCCGCTAACGAAATACCGGAATACAGGACATAACGCCAATTGAATAATACCAATGATGATACCGGTTTATCGGTACCAAACTTAATAAATATTGAGAAATACCGGTATTTATACCGGTTCTATCAATAATTGAAAGCCTTTTGTACTGTTTCCGACACAAATATACGGACGCAATTGGGATCGCGAACGTGGCTTGCCCCCAATTGAAAGTCAACGTCAAAGAGAGGTTGGCAGCATGGAGGCGGTCGTGAAGGAGCTCCAGCATGACGGTGCGTACACGCGCGTCGACTACTATGATATCCTTCGCCTAGTGCGTGTGTGCTCACCCAATGTGTACGTTTTTGTTCTGTCTGTGCAGCTCAGCTGGGGGTGTTCTTCGCGCCGGACTGCAACGTGAGCGCGATCGCGAGCGAGATCGTCGGCCGCGACGCGTCCTCTGTCGGCGGCAAGCAGCATGGCCATGCCGCAGGCTCAAATGGATTCGGTCTCAATTCGCACGAGTCCAGCCACTCGGAGCGGTTCATCCAGCGCATGGACGACGCGGTGCGGAAGATCGATCGCGTGATCACAGACCACATCGGCGACAACCACAGCGCGCTACTGGACCAGGTTGGCTCAGTGGACGACCTGCAGAGCCACGTGACCTCTGTGCAGTCCTCGGTGTTCCACCTCAAGCACACAGTATACGACCTTGAGGCGCTCGTGAAGGCACAGCATCAGAAGCTGCAGGTCAGCATCCAGAAACACCGCAACGTCGACAAATGCGGCGAGATCCTGCGGCGCATGCTACGGTACAACCAGCTTTCCGAGCGAGTGATGGGGTCGACGCTGAGCGTCGTCACCGGTCCGAGCACTGCTCGCGGCCGTGCGGTGAGTACCGATCACATGGGCGGGAATGTCCAGAGCAGCAGTGAGGTCACAAGCGAGATGGTGACGCTGGCGCTCGCGATTCGCGAAATCGAATCCCTTGTCGTGGATCCGCAATTCGAAGACCTCACAATCGTGCGAATGAGCCTGCCGAACGTCAGAAGAATTGGATCCAATATCCGCCGCGACGTGCGCGCCAACTTACGGTCGGGAATGCAGAAACTGAGCCAGGCCGATGTCGGCGATGCACTGCAAATCCTGTTCTACCTTGGCAACCTCACAGAGAGCGTGCAGACCACAGTGAATGACGTGATCCAGGACGTGGAGCGCAAGTGCGGAGCTGCGATCGCGGAAGAGATGCTCGTGAACCACAACAACAATGCGTACCCAAACCAAAACGGTGGTGGTGGAGGAAGTGGACAAGAAGCAGCTGCACAAAAGGTAGACGTGTGGAAAGCCATTCAAGACGTGTTTGAAGCGATTCGCGTGCACGCGCTCCAGGTGTGGAACTTACAGCGCGTGCTGGTGAAGATGCTGGACCCGAGCTCGGGTAAAAACTACCTCGACTTGGTGATTGAGAAAGACGAGCCGACACTGTTTGCTACTTTCTGGGAAGTGAGCTGCGCGATTGTGCGCGAACTCTTTTCATCAACGCTCAGCTATCGCACTTCGGTCAAGATCGTGCTCATCGCGTCGTACCCGCGCATGCGCGAAGAAGCAAACCGCGTGCTGAGCGAGCTATACGCGGCGACGCACCACAAGACGGACTCAGAGCTACTCTCAGACACTACTCAAGGGCATGGGTCCAAGACCCACAAAGACGCACTACAGGGAATCGCTGGAGCGCTTTCTGAGCGAAACCAGCTGCTCGATTCTATGACGCCACTATTTGACGCTTTCAGCGATCGTGCATATCGCCGCATGTCGAACCCGATCCAGCTCATGTTTCCTCAGAGCTCAAACTTCCACACGTCGCCACCGGGGCGAAGCGACATGCAAACGCTCGCGCGAACGATCTTCTCTGAGGTGGACCAGGCCGGTCAGGACCCAGTGTTGATTGACGGCGCGCTGCAGCAGATCCGAAAGGCAGTCAACTTGTTCTGCGCGAACGTGAAGCGAATCATGAACAGTGGCAAAGCGGCGACAACGACGACCGCAGCTTTCGGTAGAACCCCCGCGCAAGCCCACAACGTGGGTCTTTTGAATGTGCTGCATCAGCTGGAAGAGGCGCTGGACGAAGTCGTGACGCGAGTGACTGCAGCCGCCAAGTCGAGCAGCCAGCACCAGCACGCTGCAGCATCAATCTCAGAGGTGGGATCTGTCTCGCCAAAGGAGCTAGAAGCACTGTGCACGAAAGAAATTAACCCGTGCCGCGAGCTGATCCAGGGCATCGAGTATTCGTTACTCGGGTACTATTTACAAGGGCTGTGCGTGCTTCTCGAGGGTATTTTCGCGAAAATGCACGACGAGTCCTTCGCTGATCGATTGTCGACAGGAACAACTGCGCAGAGCAACGGGTCCAAGTACATGTCGGAGTTCAACAACGCGTTCCACATGATCCTCGAAGAGCACATCAAGCGTCTACCAAATGCGCGGTTCGCGGGCATCTGCGTCAGCGACTTTGTTTCGCGCTTGATCTCAGTCTTCATCCGCCATGCCTCGCTGCTGCGACCGCTCGAAGAGAACGGCAAACTGCGACTCGCGAACGACATGGCGCAGCTGGAGCTCCGCTTGGAGCACATCCTCCCGCTCAAGACGCTCGGCGCGCCGTACGAAGAACTCCGCGCGTTCCGCCACATGATGTTTCTGGAGAGCAACAGCGTTCTTCGCGACAGCACGATCGACAAAATCCGCCCGTCAAATGTGTGGCACCACCTAATCTCGCGCGCGCCGGTCGAGATGCAGCTGCCGCACCAAATGAAGCGCTGGACTGCGGCCAAGTACATCGATTGGCTCGATAAGAGTGCTGGGTTCGAAGGACGCACATCTCCATCAGCAAAATCATCCGATCTACTGTCGATCTCGTCGCTGCCACTCGGGTACCCGTGCCTGAAAGACCGCCGAACAGCGCTCCACGCAGAGAAAGAGGCGTGGAAAGAGATTGTCAAGTGTCTGGACGCGTACGCACAACGCGTGAGCGCGGCGGCGGTGGACTCGCCCATCAGTCCTATTTACGAGACCCTGCTCGAGTCAGGCTCAATTTTGCTGGCAGGGTATGAAATGACGCTGTCTCGATAGAATGCCACGATTTCGAATTGAGCTGCCGTTGAACCAGTGAACCATTCATGCTCGATGCTCTTGTGATCACGTCGCTTTTACTTTGGTCTTCTTCGTTCTCTTTGGTTTCTTCTTGCTGACAAAGTTCGCGGGTTTCTCCCATCGCGACTCGCCTGTGCGGAGATTGTAGTAGAACGCGCGCTTGCTTGCCGGATCGAAAAGCTACAGACAATGAAAAAAAGGCAATCATTGTCAGCATTATGTTCGCTGTTGACCACGAGACGTAGACTACCAACCTCTTTCCAGTAGCTGGGCTTGTCTTCGGGGATCTTCAGGCTCTCCCAGGCTTTCGCGTATCGCTGCTGCGCTCGCTTTTCTTCCGAACTCGACTTGGAGGCGACGCTCACTTGCTGCAAACTGCTCTTCGCAAAGAGGAACTTGGTAAACTGGTAGCCGTACGCGCTCACCAGCTTCTTGCGCAACGCTTCGCACTTTTCTGGATCTAGTTTTCCATCAGAAATCTCGCTTGTGATTGAGCTAAAGAGCTGCCGCGCATTCTCCATACCGGTAGCTGGTCTACCAGAATTTCCACTCTGCGATTGCTCAGAAAGCATGATATCAACGCACACAGAGGCCAGGGCGTGGTTCGCCGTCACTTCCCACGCGTCGTCCGTGTTCGAGAGACTACTCAGGCCATGCAGAACAGGCGCTTCTTTCGCAAACTCGCGGACCTTGAGAGTTGAGCCATCGACGACTGTGTTCACACCACTACAAAACAAACAGAGCGCAGGCGAAAGTAGAGTCAGTGTTCACACGAATGTTAGGATCAAAACATTTACTAGAGCGTGACTCACGTGGAAGGCAGGATCTTTCTTGGTGTCGACAATCGTGACTCAGAATGTGTCGCCACCTTCACGAGACGTGATAACGTTTCTCGCTCTTCTGCCTCCTTGTTGCGGCTGGCATACCGGCGCGTGTGTGACCAGACTCTTGTTGCCATGCTTCTGTGTTCTTTGCTCTGCTGTTGTTGCTGGTGTTTTTGTTCCTGACTTCTCTTGTGGTGCACGTGCACTTGAGCAGCTGTGATGATGTCAGTGAACGACAGAAACGTCTCGTTCATGCCCACAGCCTGCAACTCACGACGGCGCTTTTGCAACACCTGCCACGTGCTCGGGCTGAGGATGCGCCGCTGAAGCACTCTTTGCACCCACACGCACGGAAACACAAGCACTGCTCTTCAATTGAGGGACAGCAAGTTTGCACGCAGATTTGTCAGTAAGAACCTTCACAACAGCTCCAGGCAAAGCTGCTCTATGCTAACGGATAGAGCAACACACAAGCACCATTTTACCTGGGAACAGCTTGACGACGTCGACAATGCTAGAGATCCCATGCACACTTCGAAAATTTAGCACTGTTGCTGGCTGTTGGTCACGACGAGTTGTCCCTCCGTCCTCCCGGTAGAACTCGTGCAGAAGCGTCTGCAGCTGAAACTCGTGCGGGTTCAGCACGCCAAGGAAGAATCCAAAGCACCTCGAGATTTGATCACAGACACCCAGCTCCACTGTGAAGTTTGGCTTCAGTTCCATGTCAATATACTCAGAGGACCGCTGTGACTGCTGTCCTTCTTGTAGTTCATCTCCTTGCGAGTCGACGAGTTGCTCGGAAGACGAGTCTTCGGGCATCGTCCACCGACACGCCTCATCAATCGACATCTGTATCAGCTGTACACATACGTCCACAAGCTAATGAGTACATGGACATCGAGCTATCTCTGGATGTACCGTAGCAGTACGCACCATGTCGAGCTCTAATGTGCACACTGAGAAGCAGACCGCGACCCACTGGAGGATATCCCAGCGCTGGGTCATGCCGCTGCGGTGCGTCGCGCTGTCTCGGGACTCGGGCAACAGGAAAATCGTGAGCGGCGTCACTCTCAGGTTGCAGTAGCGCAGCAGCTCTGCACGCGTCACGCCTGCGCGCCGCATGAAGTCGAGGTGCAGGAAGCACTGGAAGAGCGATTTCCGCTGCGGGATCGAGAGCCGCAGCGCGTCGCTCAGGTCCACGAGGTCAGCGATCTCGGGCTCCAATAAACGATCGCGGTACGAGTCGTTATTGACGAGCACAGGCTTGGAGAATGCGACGCACTCGTCTTCGAACGAAGAACCGACGAGAAAGGCGCATAAATGGCACACTGCATTGCGAACGGAGCGCAGCCACGGGTGCTGGTCCAGCAGAGACGCGAAGAACACGTTGCAGCTGGCGATGAATATGGTAATGCCATGTAGTACACTCC
>JALBZD010000919.1:0-13661 GCA_038050675.1 Globisporangium cylindrosporum
GCAAGGCAGCCGTAGCGGACGACGACGACGCGTTGCCTCCTGCCTCCGATGCAGAGAGCGAACCTGAAGGCGACGATGACGAACTGGATGTGAGTAAATTCCAGAAGAAGCCCCGTGGGAAAGCTGCGGCAAGTGGAGCTGCTGCCACCAAGCGCAAGGCTGCTGGCGGTGGCACTGCTGCTGGGAAGGCGAAAGCGGCTCCCGCGAAGAAGCGCTGCACATAGGCACGATCGTGAGGCGCAGCGTTTGCTTTACCGTTTCGTGGGAATTGCTCACTTGGAGCGTGTGGCACTGCGAGATCGTGTTCGCGGGCATATGCTCCAAGTGTCTATTGTCGTCCATTTCTCCGTTATCGTTGTTGAGCAGCCAACTGGTTTTGCAGCCATTGCATTACATTGGTGGTGGTGATCCGTTCAGGTTGAAGTGATCCATTCGGTTTTTGAGTCGGAGTGTCTCTGTGACATGTGACAGGCAATAATCAGGTGACGCGCAACAAATGCCTGATACCGTGCAAGCCACTTTAGTTGGAATGCAAATTGAGCACAACGAGTAGTGATATACTGGGGTTTAAGAGCTGCGATGTTGCTCACGGTACTCCCCGGCGTGAAAATGACATCATCGATGAGCCACGGGGTAGGGGATTGAGGATTGATGCCGTCGCGTCACTCGGTTTGACAGCCAACTTTGCGGTGACGTCATGCTCAGAATGATGGTCTGCGCATCTTGCTTCATCAGTTTTTGACAGCTACGAAATGGATCCATTTCCATCATTCATCCCACCTCTTCCACTCATTGACCACCAGACCAGAATGAACGCAAAATGCTCAAACTGCGCACGATACAAAGTACAACGCAGAGGCTGCTATCGAAAGAAGTTTAATACCACCACCAAAAGTATTGATGGCACGAGCAACCTCCACGCAACTGAGCTATTATGCAATAAGTGTAACCCTACTTGGATAGCCGTGCACGGAAGTGGATGGATCCGCTCAAGCAATCCAGCATGACATTAGTTCTCTGCAATTCATCTCGACGCGGTTGGATTCCATGCCATTCGCACGAATGCGAGTGCAGCCGTCATCGCCAGCGATGATTCTCGCTGTGTCATCCATTCCGAAAACAGCAGCACCAAACGAAAGCTTTCTTTTTTATTGCGTTTCAGCCCCAAGCAGCCCACTTTGCTACTCAAGTGCCTCAGTTGCACCGAACCCTGCCTGCGCACCAGCAGATTGGCTCCCTAGCAAGTGCGTCACTGCGGGCAGCGCGTCGATGGGTGTCGCATCACGAGGCTGATAGAACGAGGCGGTCGGTTGCAGTTTCTTCTGTGTGTACGCGCATTGCATCATAGAGAGGCCGCGCTCTCTTGCCCAGCTGCGCCATAGCAACACAAACGGAAGCGAGGTCGTCAGCCTGGGACGTCATCGCGCCTGCCCCCCAATAGTGGCCCCTGCTGCGTCATCCGGTTGCGTCGCCCTTTACACCTCAATTTTAGTAAGGTTTTTGAAGATAACGAGGTTATGAAGGAAAAACGAGGTTATATAAAGAAAAAAATCAAAGCAGTATTCACGGATTAGAGAACCACGAATTTAATGCAGTTTATTTATAAGCCATGACTTTTAATATTTATTTGAGCCACGCAATTCTTCGTATCCCGGTTATGCGGTAAATCGGTACTGACATAGAGAAAATTATGCGATCTGATTGGCCAGAAGAGCGGTCATCGCTCTCAAAATTTAGCAACTCGAAGAGAATATTCGTTCTCGAGAGAGCAGCACACTTGGTTTCAGTATGGAAAGTATGGTCGAAGAATGTGCTCACAATACAAAGTTGAAGAGGCCTTACACTTGGGCTTTGTATGTCGCGAGAGACAGAATGACGGTCTTTGTGAGCAGTTTGTGTAGATTAATACTCCCTACAGCACATACCTTGTCTTTTTGAATGAATTTGTTCTGTATACCGTTCTTTACAGTGAACTAAAAAGGAGAGGCGATCTCTTAAACTGTGACGGCCCAGGAATAGACAGACAGAGGTCTCTTCCTTTTGCTGTTTTGGGTCGCCATCCTGCCAGGTGGTGATTCCATTTCCGAGTGCGCGTATTGGCACAAGCCAACAAGCCGAGAAGAGCGCCAAGCCCAAGGGAAAGCCAGCAACGCACGCGCCACCGCCCCGCCCAGAGAACAAGCCATGAGCGAGCAGGAGCATTCCCCAACTGGAGCTGCCGCGGTCACCGCCACCCAAGCAGCAGCCGCCGCCACGACCACCACGGTCACGTTCGAGACGACGAGCACCACCAGCACGAGCGCATCTTCCGAAGTCACCACCACGGAGACCACGGAGACTACTACCGAAACGACAACCTCGACGACCGCTGAAGCTGTCGCTGAGTCCATCGCTACTACTGCCACCGCCGAATCCACAGTCGCCGCTACAACAGAGAAAATGGGCATCTCTGAAGCAGAGACCGTCACCGCGATCGACATCCCGCCGCGCAATCGCAGCGAGAGCCACCCGCACCACACTTTTGCGAGCGTCGAGGAGTATGTGAAGGAGACCCAGGGCAATCGCCCGATCCACTCGGTGCTGATCGCGAACAACGGTATCTCGGCCGTGAAGGCGATCCGCAGTATCCGCAGCTGGTGCTACGAGATGTTTGCCGATGAACACAAGATCACGTTTGTCGTGATGGCCACGCCGGAAGACCTGCGCGCGAACGCCGAGTACATCCGCATGGCCGAACACGTCGTGGAAGTGCCCGGCGGTGCCAACAACAACAACTACGCGAACGTCGAGCTGATCATCGAGATCGCGGAGCGCTACAACGTCGACGCCGTCTGGGCTGGCTGGGGTCACGCAAGTGAGAACCCGACGTTGCCGGACACGTTGAAGCTCACGGAGAGAAAGATCGTGTTCATCGGACCTCCAGCCAAGCCAATGCGCGCGCTCGGTGACAAGATCGGATCCACGATCATTGCACAGAGTGCGAAGGTGCCAACAATCTCGTGGAACGGCGACGGGCTTGCCGTGAACTACAGAGAGACCGACGGTATCCCGCAGGACATCTACAACGCCGCGATGCTCCGCGACGGTGCGCATTGTCTCGAGGAGTGCCGACGCATTGGCTTCCCTGTCATGATCAAAGCCAGTGAAGGCGGTGGTGGCAAGGGTATCCGTAAGGTGCTGGAAGAGTCTCAGGTGCAGAGCGCCTGGGAGGCTGTGCGTGGCGAGATCCCTGGCTCGCCGATCTTCGTCATGAAGCTCGCGCCAAAGTCTCGTCACTTGGAAGTGCAGCTCTTGGCGGATGCGTACGGCAATGCCATCGCGCTCAGTGGTCGCGATTGCTCGGTGCAACGTCGCCACCAGAAGATCGTGGAAGAAGGCCCGGTGCTGGCGCCTTCCACCGAAGTGTGGGAGCAAATGATGCGCGCCGCGACACGTCTGGCCCAGGAAGTCGAGTACGTGAATGCTGGTACGGTCGAGTACCTGTTCAGCGAGCTCCCTGAAGACCAGGGTAATGCGTTTTTTTTCTTGGAGCTGAACCCGCGTCTCCAGGTGGAGCACCCGGTCACCGAAATGATCACGAACGTGAACTTGCCGGCTGCGCAGCTGCAGGTTGCCATGGGCATCCCACTGCACTTCATCCCAGACGTGCGTCGCTTGTACATGAAGGACGCGTTTGGCAAGACCACGATTGACTTTGAGAACGAGAAGCAGGCGCCACCAAACGGTCACGTCATCGCCGCGCGTATCACTGCCGAAGACCCGAACGCCGGTTTCCAGCCTACAAGTGGCTCGATCAAGGAGCTGAACTTCCGCAGTACGCCAGATGTCTGGGGCTACTTCTCCGTCGACTCGTCGGGCCAAGTGCACGAGTTCGCCGACTCGCAGATCGGCCACTTGTTCTCGTGGAGCACGTCGCGTGACCGCGCGCGCAAGAACATGATTCTCGCGCTAAAGGAGCTCTCGATTCGTGGCGACATCCACACGACAGTCGAGTACATTGTCAATATGATGGAGTCGGACGACTTCAAGTACAACCGCATCCACACGGCGTGGTTGGACGAGCGTATCTCGCGCCACACGGAAGTGCGCCTCCACGGTCGCCCAGACCCGCTCATGGTCGTGCTTGTCGGCGCCGTCTGCTCGGCGTACCAGTCGTCTAACAACCGCTTGGTCGAGTACGTGAGCCAGTTGGAGCGCGGTCAGCTTCCTTCGAACGACCTGCTGTCTCAGGTCGAGCCTTTGGAGCTCATTTACGAAGGCATCAAGTACAACATCAAGGCTTGCCGCAGCGGTCCAATCCAGTTCACGCTCTTCCTCAACGAGTCGTACGTGCAGGTGGAGATCCGTACGCTCTCGGACGGCGGCTTCCTCGTGCTCTTGAACGGCAAGTCGCACGTCGCGTACGCCACGAAGGAAGCGCAGGGCTTGCGATTGGTGGTTGACGGCAACACGTGTGTGTTCACCAAGGAGTACGATCCGACTCGCCTTGTGACCAACACGGCTGGCAAACTTGCTCGCTACCTGGTGGACGACGGCGCGAGCCTTCGCAAGGGCATGCCGTTCGCAGAAATTGAAGTGATGAAGATGTACATGCCGCTGCTGACCCCTGAGGCTGGTGTGATCCGTCTGCTCAAGTCGGAAGGCGCTGTGTTGGCTCCTGGCGACTGCATCGCGACCATGGAACTCGACGACCCATCGTGTGTCAAGAAGTCGGAGTGTTACATGGGCAAGCTCCCAGTTGCGAGTCCAAAGGCTTCGAACGGCACAGGTGCGTTGCACAAGCTCAAACGTTCGCAGACTGTGCTCAAGACGGTCTTGGATGGCTACTTTGTGCCGGATGACCTGATCGAGAAGGCTGTCACTGAGCTGTTCGAAGCGCTGAACAACCCACTGCTGCCGGTCGAGGAGCTCAAGGAGGCGATGTCTCCGCTCGCCGGTCGTATCCCGCTTGACGTGTTTGCGAAGATCACGGACAAGATCCAGAGCTTCCGCACGCAGGTGTCTGAAACAACTGCCGCGGTGACTGAGTTCAGTGTTGGCGACATCATCGCGATCCTCGACGAGCACAAGCAATCGCTGCCTACTGAGCGCGCCGCGTCGGACTTTGACGCCTCGGTGTCTGCTCTTCGTGACATCTCAGAGAAGTACAAGTCGGGCTTGCAGTCGGGCTTTGAGGCCACGTTGACGGAGCTGATCAACCAATATTTCGTCATTGAGAACGTCTATGCGCGCACGCACAACATTGAAGACGTGGTCCTGGGGCTGCGTCAGCAGAACTCTGGCGACCTCGGCGTCGTGTTCAACTTCGCTCGCTCGCACCGCGCGCTCGACACGAAGAACAAGGTGTTGCTGAAGCTGATTGGTCACTTGGCGGGCTCCGCCAGTGCGCCACGCAAGTCGATCAAGTCTGCGTCGTTCATGCCTCTTCTCGAGCGGTTGGCGAACTTCAAAGAGAACCAGTACTCGCTGGTGGCTTTGGAAGCGAGACAGCTCTTGATGGACAACAAGATGCCTTCGCACCGCGAGCGCTTGGGCCAGGTTGAAGCGGTTGTGCGTGAGATCATCGCTGACGGCCAGCCAGCATCACTCTCCGCCAAGTTCGCGAACCTCCTGGACCAGTCGCAGCCGCTGTTCGATCTCTTGATCTCGCTCCTCGACCACGAAGAGCTCCAGGTACGCGAGTGCGCGCTTGAACTGTACATTCGTCGTGTGTACCGCTCGTACCTCATCGAGTCGATGGAGACGAAGAACTTTGGCAACATCTTTGCGAAGAAGTTTGAGTTCACGTCGCCAATCTACGACGCGCTTGCTGTTGGCATGCCGCCTGCCGAGAGTTACGACGACCTGGCTGGCTTGTTGGCCCGCAACGGCAGTCAGCAAGATCTGACAACGGTGGAGAAGGTTGCCAAGGAGGATGTGAACGAAGAAGGCGAAGACACGACTCGAGGCAGCTTCAACCTCGAGTACGAGAAGATCTCTGCGAGTCACCAGCGCCATGGTGCGATCGTCAAGTTTGCCGACCTCGAGGCTGTTAAGACTTCGTTCGATGACATCGTCGACATGTTCCCATTGGCGAAGAAGACTCTGTCGTCCAAGAAGGAGCCGTGTGTGAATGTACTCCACATCATCCTGCTGGACGAGAAGACCGAGGAGAGCGTGCTCCTGCAGACTGCGGAGACTTTCCTGAAGTCCGTGGAGGAAGTGCTGCGCAACCACAACATCCGTCGTGTCACCTTTGCGGTGCGTCCTCAGTCGGGCGACGCGTTCACATCGTCGCACCCAGTGGACATGTTCCTGTACCCAGGCATCTACACGTTCCCTCACCGTTTGAACTACAGTGAGGACAAGATCGTGCGCCACATTGAAGCGCCACTTGCCTACAAGCTCGAGCTGCGTCGTCTTCGCAACTACAATGTCGCTCCATTGACCTCAAACAATAAGAACGTGCATTTGTACTTGGCGAAGACGAAGGAGTCGGACTCGCACATGATCTCGGACCGCTTCCAGCGCCTGTTTGTGCGTGCTGTGGTGCGCCAGATCGACCGGGCGGACGATGGTGCGCGCTCGCAGTACGACGTGTACCCTGGCCCAGAGCGCACTTTGGTGGAAGCTCTGAACGCTTTGGAGCTCGCGATGGGAACGTCGGCGGTGAAGACCGGTTTGGTGACGAAGAATAACCATGTGTTCCTCAACATTCTGCCAGAAGCCGTCGTGGACCCTCAGTACCTCGAAGGTGTGATCCGCATCCTCGCGTCGCGATACTCGGAGCGTCTGTCGCAGCTTCGTGTGTCCCAAGTGGAGCTGAAGATCAACGCGCGTTTCACGAACGAAGACAACTCGATCCCAGTTCGCCTTATTGCGTCGAATCCGACCGGCTACGTTGTGCGCGTTGAAGCGTATGTCGAGACCTCTGGTCTTGACGAGCCAATCTTCACCTCGATCGGTGATGAAGGCCACGGCGAATGGGACGGCAAGCCAATCACGACTCCGTACCCAGTGCTGTTTCCATTCGACAAGAAGCGCGAGATGGCGAAGACCATGTCGAACACGGTGTACGTGTACGACTTCCTCGAGCTGATTGAGTTCAGCCTCCTCCGTTCGTGGCGCAAGTACGTCCACGAGCGTGCGGTGCCTGGCGGCGTGAAGGTTTCGATCCCGAATGTGCTCTTGGAGACCCGCGAGCTCATTCTCAACGAATCAGGCGACGCCGTGAAGGAGACCAGCCGTCCACGTGGCAACAACGACATCGGCATGGTGGCGTGGTTGCTTACTTTGTACACGCCTGAGTACCCTCAGGGTCGTGAGATCGTGATCATCGCGAACGACATCACTTTCAAGGCTGGTTCGTTCGGTACCCGCGAGGACCGTCTGTTCGAGCTGGCGTCCAAGTTCTCGCGCGAGAAGGGCATCCCACGATTCTTTTTCTCTGCGAACGCTGGTGCGCGCATCGGTATGGCGGAGGCGATCAAGTCGGTGTACAAGGTCAGCTGGAAGGACGAGAACGACCCTGTAAAGGGCTTCGAGTACTTGTACTTGAACCCAGAGGACTACAAGCGCTTGTCTGCCGAAGGGTCTGTGAGCGCTGTTCTCAAGACCACAGCGAGCGGCGAAGAGCGCTACGTTCTCACTGACATCATCGGTCTCGAAGAAGATCTTGGTGTCGAGAACCTGCGCGGCAGTGGTACAATCGCTGGAGAGACCTCGCGCGCGTACCAGGAGGTGTTCACGCTGACGTACGCGTGCGGTCGCAGTGTCGGTATTGGTGCGTATCTTGTTCGTCTGGGCCACCGTACGGTGCAGAACGCGACGCACTCACCGATCATTCTCACCGGCTACCAAGCGCTGAACAAGTTGATGGGCAAGGACGTATACACCTCGAACGACCAGCTTGGTGGTGTGAAGGTGATGCACACGAACGGTGTGACCCACGTGACGGCGAAGAACCACCTGTCGGGCGTCTCGTCGATCATCGAGTGGCTCAGCTTTGTACCTGCTGTGCGCCGCGGTCCCCTTCCAGTGCGTGACGTGTCAGGCTGGGAGGTGATCGAGCGCCCGGTGGAGTTTCACCCCGAGGACAAGAGCACGCAGTACGACCCTCGCCTGCTCCTGACCGGTAAGGTGGATGAAGCGACGGGCAAATGGATCTCGGGTTTCGCGGATCGTGGTTCGTTCCGCGAGACGCTGGACGGCTGGGCCAAGAGCGTTGTGGTTGGCCGTGCTCGTCTGGGTGGCATCCCTTGCGGTGTTGTGGTGACGGAAGTGCGCACGTCCGAGAAGGTGGTACCAGCAGACCCTGCAGCACCAAACACGCAGGAAAACCTGATCCAGCAGGCTGGCCAGGTGTGGTTCCCAGACTCTGCACACAAGACTGCGACGGCGATCAAGGACTTCAAGGGTGAAGACCTGCCGCTGTTCATCTTTGCGAACTGGCGTGGTTTCTCGGGCGGTCAGCGCGACATGTTTGACGAAGTGCTCAAGTTTGGTGCGGCGATCGTGGATGGTCTCGTGAACTACGAGCAGCCGGTGTTCGTGTACATCCCTCCATTCGCTGAGCTTCGCGGTGGCGCGTGGGCGGTCGTGGATCCAACGATCAACGAAGGCATCATGGAGATGTACGCCGACCCTGCCGGACGCGGTGGTGTGCTGGAGCCTGCGGGTTTGATCGAGATCAAGTACCGCAAGAAGCAGCTGCTGGAGGCGATGCATCGTCTCGACGACAAGATCAAGACGCTGGACCAGCGCTTGGCGGGTCTGTCTGCGGAGGAGCAGAAGCAGCCGGAAGGCCTGCAGATCGCGCGTGACATCAAGAACCGCGAAGATGCGCTGCTTCCGATCTATGTGCAGGTGGCGACCGAGTTTGCGGACTTGCACGACACGCCTGGGCGCATGAAGGCGAAGAGCTGCATCCGCGACATCGTCGAGTGGAAGAACGCGCGTACGTTCTTCTACTGGCGCCTCAAACGTCAGCTTGCTGAGTTCCAACTGCGTCGCGAGCTTGTCAAGTGCAGCTCTAGTCGCATCTCGTTCGCTAACGCGGAGCAGCACCTGAAGACGTGGTTCACTGAGTCAGTGAACGGTGGCCGCGTGCCTCGCCAGTTGAACGTGTCGGTGGACGAGCTCTGGTCGCACAGTGACAAGGACGTGCTGCTGTGGCTCGCGAGCGACAAGGAGTGGATCCAGACGCGCGTGACTGGTCTCAGCCGTGAGTACACGGCGAACCAAGTCGTGCAGCTGGGTCTGAAGGACCCGAAGGCGGCGGTCGCAGGTATCCTCGAGCTGCTGCACCAGCTGAGCGACAAGGACCGCGAAGACGCGCTCTCGTCGCTGCGCCGTGGCTCCATCTTCCACCGCAGCACTTCTGGCACGAAGCTCAACACGTCGTTCAACTAGAGAACTGCAAGTACAAGTGACATAGAAGAAGAGAAGAGGTTAGTAGTGAGTGAGTGCATGATGAACAATGTATTTGGATACTAGTGCGTAATTTGTATTTGATGAATGGAAAGACATGTATTTGCTTTTTTGTTGGTTTGTTGACTATTGCTGAGTGGGATTTGAGTTTGAGTTTGATTGATGAATTCCACTCACCTGGCAAGACGCTACGAAGGAGACAAGAACCGCAATGGTGGTGACGATGCCAACATTTCTTAATGCGCCGCATCCGACGCCGACTTCTGTCGCTCAAGCTCTAATTGCTTCTCCAGCACCTCCTGAAAACCGGGCGGGCACGACATCGAGCGCTCCATGCCCGCGAGGTCGATCACCGACTTGTCCGACTTCTTCAGGATGCTCAGGTCGTGCTCCTTCGTGATCGTGGTCGGCGGCGAGCGGACGGAGACCGACACGATCGCTTCTTCCTCTTCAGAAGAACCACCATCGGTATTGCCGCTGGTCGACTTTGGTGTGGAGCCGTTCGCGAGCCCCTTCGCAGCCAGAGCTGCCTCCGCGTCCTTGACGGCGATCGAGTGCATGTACTCGTGCCAGTCGAGCTTCACTGGCTCGGCGAGCTTACCCAACTGCGACTTGTACTTGCGGACAAAGTCACGGATCTCCTTCTGCAGCTGCAGACGTTTCTTTGGGAGCTCGTCCTGAGTCTTCTTGTGCGACGGCAGTAAGCGGTAGAAGAGCGGGCGAACAGTCTTGAGCTCAATGATGCCGGCTTCCACGGATCGTACGCCGAAGAAAGAGAAGAGAGGGAACGAGAGCAGTAGCAGGAAAATCGACGACCAGTACCAATCCGTGAACATGACCGCCGCCAGCAGGTAGAACAGCCACAGCACTGGCACCGCGACAATCGAGAACTGAATCTTCTTGCTTAACAACACGTCGCGCGCCGCGACCTTGACTTTCGAGCCTTCGAGCGCTTTCTTCTGTTCGCCATGGGCGACGTAACGAGCCAGGAATCCAACCGGAGCGTTCAGCACAAACGACGGGATCGATGCGAGCGCGAAGATCAGGAAACCGTACAGCGCCGAGCCGATCACATCGTGGATCGTCCACCACGAGATGAATGGCACCTGGTGGTCCTTAAGCCCCATGACTTTCAGCGTTCTGTTGTAATCCTCGAGTTTCTTCTCAATCTCTTCCAAGTCCTTCGCCGCCTCCGGGATCGTGCTCAGAATCTTGTAGCCTTCAGCAAAGCGGCGGTTGAGGTCCTGCGTTTCTCGCGCGGACAAGCGCACGCCCGAGCGCTGGAATAAGCGACGCGCAGTGAACACCAGCTGCATGATGTTGTAGTTCGGCGCCGTGACAATCACCGAGCGCATGCCATCCTCGACGCGGTGCAAGAAGGTGTTGCAGGCTTCGCGCTTGTCGCTCTCGTACTCCTTCATCAGCTGGTTGTCGACAGTGATCGGTGTGCCAAACTCCACCGTCACGCGGCCGCGGAAACGGTGACCACGGAAGTAGCTCAGACCCACAGGCACCACGTGCGCGTTGATGTTGTACTTGTCCTTGACGCCGAGCGCCATGATGCCCACACCGGCCTTCAGCGGCAGCAAGTCCGTGCGATCGTGCGAGCCACCTTCCGGAAAAATGCCAATCGAGTTACCGCGCTTCAAGTGCGTGTAAACTTTCGCAAACGTGACCGACTGGTCCACCTTCTTGAAGATGCCAAAGTTGGCGAACTCGAACACTAGCGCACCCTTGCCGTTCGCAAACGGCGCGTCTAGAATCAGCTCCGTGTCGCTCACGACCTTGGTAATCTTGACCGGCGATCCACTGTCCTTCACGCTCTTCCCCTGGAAGCGCAGCTGGTCGCCTGGCGTCACCTGTGCCGTGAAGCTCGTGCCTTCGCCGATGAGCGCGTACTGCTTCTTCAGTTGCTCGGCTCCACCTTCGGCTTGCTCCGCCACCTTGTCAATGGCAGCGTCCGCCGCGTCCGCGAGCTTCACTTTGCCCACGCCCTTGACCACCGAGTCCTGTGGACGAACGACAGGGATGCAGCCCATGATGCGCGCAAAGTCGCCGACCACCGGCATATGCCACGACTTCTCTGCGATCAGAAAGCCAACCTACACCACACAAAAAAAGCATCATTATCATTGACTTTGTTAGAAAACCAGCACATCAGAGGAAAAAGACGGGCGATTAGAAAGACACAAAGCGCACCTTGCGCGGGCTGGTCATCATGACCACGAGCCCATCGACAAACTGGTTCGCGTGGTTGCCCGTGAAGATGATTGGGCCTTCGCGCGGGATGTTGTCGAGTCCGACAATCTCAATGCTCTTGAACGAAATGCTGAGGATGCTGTGCAGGAACACGCGCGTGCAGCGGTAGATCACGTCCGCGAGGTTCGCGTAGATCAGCACGAGCATCATCGCAAAGCCCAGGAAGCCCCAGTAGTAAGACGGTACCCCCAGAAAGTTGCTAATCGCCTTGATCGGGCTATCCATACAACAAGCAAACAAAGCACGACCGCGTCAATACGCATGCATACATACACATGCACATACATAAGCGCTTATATAAATAAGATCCATGAAAGCAACCCACTGCTACTTACTTGAGCGAGTCGACCGAGAGCGCCATGAGCAGGCAGAGCACGAGGAACTGCATCCAGACATCGGTCAGCACCTCCTTGTGGAACTTCATCGCGTCTTCTTCTTCCTCAGTTTGTTGCTGCTGTTGTTGTTGTTGTCAAGTGGCGCCTTCCGCTTCCTCTTCTTCTCTTGCGCCGCTGCTTTGCTGGTTCTTCTTCCGCAGGATGCGCCAATTCCGCAAATGAACAAATGAGAAGAGAGCGTCTGGGGTGACGCTCACCCCAGACGCCCAGAGAAATGGAAGCGCTCAATTATTGTGTCTCGAACGTTACATACAGTACGGTCGGAGCCAACGGTACCTACTCTGTGACAGGGCTGCGTCACCTGGCTTGACCAAGATTTGTTGTTACTTCAGGGAGCAAGCTGAGCGCGTTTCAAAACAAGGTATAACATGCATTGGCTTTTGGATTCGCGTCGCCTTTCAATTGAAAAGTGCCAAAGTGAGGAGAATCACTCTTCGGTATTGATCTACTAATGCTCAGTATTGAAGGATCGCACCTGGTTTTGACTATTCAGCGGACGCCGCGTGCGCGTCAATCGAGGAGCTCACAAAGCGTTGATCATCACAAATACAGTTTCTTCAATATTGGGATTGAACACAGATAATTAGGTTGAGCACGAAAGTAAAAGCATGAACAATGCAACGATCCATCCATTGACGAATGGCGTTGTGCTCACTGGGAAGCCCCGAAGCGCGAGTTCCTCGCTCCGCCGCAAGTGCACGATCAACGAACAACCATCGTCTGCGAGTGCTCACACAAGCGTTCAAACTCCATGGCGTAGGGGGGGGGACTGGCTCCCATTCGTGCTAAACTTGCACGTTTTCGACATTGGCACCGTAGCCGGCCTCCAACCAGTTCATGCTCCCGTTCAGGAGGAGTTCACCGTCTATAATGACGAACTAAACAACAAGAAACGACGGTCAGAAATTGAAAGGGCCAAAGTACCAATAGATTACACTTCAGTCGCATATCCTCACGCGATACATTCGAGCCATCGAACGAGCCCAACTGTGACGTACATGAAGACGAAGGATCTCGATCTTCGAGTCGCTGGTCCCAGCGCATGTATTGTCAGCGATCAGGCGCACATGCACTTCACGGACTAGACTTGTAGTAACGAACGCATTCGCGAGCTGCCATAGGTTGCATACACAACAAAGTGAGTTCATCTATAAAAACAAATGTGTACAGCAGTAAGGTCGCGTATAAGAGCAAACATACCTTCTTGCACGTGATCTGGTAGATGCACAACTCGATCGAACGCTTCGTCCCGTCGATGTACTCGATGATCTCCTCAACGCGAGCTTGAGGAAAGAAGAGCGTCTCCACGACGCGGTTGAACCCGGGGACGAGCAAGCTGTGGTGCCCCGTAGCCTCGAGCTCTGTCAGTCGACGACTCAAGGCCGAGCGACGCACTTGAAGAAGACGAGTGATCCCCGACACCCCGGCTCGCTGCTCGAACCGAAGGAAGGCAGCGGGTGACTGCGGATTGTCGGAAGAGAAAGCGTTTTGTTTACAAAAAACAAAATCACCTGAAAAAGTGTCAAATCGGTTCTTCAACCTCTAGTGTTTACGTAGCTCTCAGATTTTTCACCAATCATTATCTTCTAAAATCAAAAA
>JALBZD010000092.1:0-66920 GCA_038050675.1 Globisporangium cylindrosporum
GGGATCGTTCGTCGTCTTCTTCGTCTTCACGCTTCGCATGTCGAATGCGAATGCGAATGTCTCGACGGCCAACAACCTCCTGCTTCGAAGGTTCTCTTTGGTGTGAATGAAAGACCATGTCTTGTATGGGACAGGTATTTCTTATATAGACTTCTTTTTGCCACCGCTGGACCCCCGTACAAGGAATGAGACTGACCCCAAACCCAGGCGTGTCATTCACTCTTGGCCTTGATCATCACTCTTGAACTCACAAATCGTAAGCGCGGGTAGAAAAAAGGACATGAATCATGGATATGAAGACGCAATCATTACGAGAAGTAAATTCACGCGCACTGATTGGTCCGTCCAAGTCGGCGCAAAAAGAATATACTTTTAGCAGCAATACTTTATGCTAGAGTATAATCATTTTAAATGAAACGCTTAATTATAATTTTAGTGTGAAGCTGCTCTACAACAATCCATTTTGTGGCCCAACCTGTACGATCAAACCTCTCGTACGCTTTTTAAAAAGGGTATTACTGTCAATGCTTAAATAGAATCTCTATCTTGTGTTTTGTATACAATGGAGTCTCAAAATCGTACCTAATACAAGACCCTCCCAGGAATCGGCAGTTCAACTTGGGTGGGAATGACGGTCATGAAGAAATAAATGAATGGGAAATGACGATTCCCCAAGCATATCTATCTGACCCAGCGACGCCACCCGAGCTGCTACTGCCATCATGGGCGCATCAATGTCCCCGCTGCTGCCAGCCACGACCACTAACAGACGTAGCTTTTCCCTCGCGAGTCGCTGGCGTCGCCTGAAGAAGCTGCTGCTTGCGGCAGTGACGGCAGTGTTCGCGCTCGTGGTCGCGACTGTACTCGCATTTACACTGATCGACAATGCAGCGCTGCCAGACTACGAGGCCAAGCTCTCCCCTTCCACCACTACTGTAGCATCTAGTGCTGTTGTGCAGCAAGATGAAGTGCCGCCTGTATCCCCGCTGTATCGCCAGGGGACTGATGGCTCGCACAACTTGCTGCAGCACTGCGATGAGAAATTCATCACGCAAGACCTGGACCACTTCCGAGCAACGCGCGATGACGATACTGACAGCGACAGCAACGGCGGTGGCGGCACATTCGAGCAGCGGTACTTCATCTGCGCAAGAGAGCGCTTCAATGCGAAGAACGGCTCGATCTTCTTCTACTTTGGCGCGGAGGCCGACGTGGAGCTCTACGTGAACCACACGGGGCTGATGTGGGAGAACGCCAATGCGTTCAGCGCGCTCGTCATATTTGCAGAGCATCGGTACTTCGGCAAGTCTATCCCCTTTGATGGTGACGAAGTGCTGAGCCACATGCAATACCTGTCGTCGACCCAGGCGCTGGCGGACTACGCGATGCTGATTGAAGCTATCAAGCACGAGCAGCTGGGCGTTATCGATAATGAAGTGCCGCTCATCGGCTTTGGCGGGAGTTATGGCGGCATGCTCGCGACGTGGTTCCGTCTCAAGTATCCGCATTTGATTGACGGCGTCATCGCCGCGTCGGCGCCAGTGCTCGCGTTCCTGGGCGACGAGAAGCATCCAGTGGACTGGGAGGGCTTCAAGCGGATCGTGACGCATGACATGTCCGAGGCCGCGGGCTCGGCGCCAAACTGCATTAAGAATGCGCGCAGAGCGTATGATACGTTTGTAGCAATTGGAGAGTCTGCGAGCGGCCGCAGAGAGCTCGCGCGCATCTTCAGGCTCTGCGACCAGAACATGCTAGTTACAGATGACGATGTCCAACAGGTCGCGTACGCGTTGCTCGAGGCGTTTGGCAGCCTCGCAATGCGCAACTATCCATACCCGTCGTCTTACATGACTGGAGATGCGAGCGTTCTCCCAGCCTACCCAGTGCGTTCCGCATGTGAGTTTCTGAGTCCAGAGTTTGGCGGAGCGCAAGAGGGCGACGACGACTACGAGGGCTTGCTCAGTGCGTTCCGAGAGAGCGCTGCCGTGCTGTTCAACAGCTCTAAGCAGGAGCAGTGCCTCTTCCCAAAGCCCACGAACACATCGGCGGATTTGCCCAATTTCTTCGACTATATTGCCTGCTCCGAGCTCTACATGCCCATGGGCAGCGACGGTGTCCACGATGTGTTCCCAGCTGTGGGTGTAGATTTGATTCGTGATGATGCGAGGTGCTTCAAGCAGTGGGGCGTGCGCCTCCGTCCAGATTGGGGAATGACCGAGTACGGTGGCGTCAGAGCATTGCGCAAAGCCAGCAACGTTGTGTTCAGTAATGGGGACTTTGACCCCTGGTCCGCCACGGGCGTGCTAAAGAACTTGACTGACTCGGTCGTGTTTGTGCCGATTCAAGGCGGCGCGCACCACGTGGATCTGTTCTTCTCGCACCCACTGGACCCGTCAGCGATCACCCGCGCGCGCAAAATTGAAAAACAGCACATGCGCAAGTGGGTCGACGAGTTCTACGCACTGGAATGAGTTGAAATTGGTGGTTCTCGTGTTTTATCAGTTTATAACTGTTGCCTGGGAACGATCGTCCAACTACGACATGATACTCAAAACTCCTACTACCTCATTCTTGTTTGTTTGAACTCACTCACTGCTGGCGCTTCTTCTTCTCCTTGTTGCCGTAGAACTCGCTAATCCACTTGCGGATGTGCGCCAGCTCCGTTTGCCGCGCCTGGGTGACCGCCGGAGGGTCCAGCGGGTGCGAGAAGAAGAGGTCCAGGTGGTGCGCGCTTTCCTCGATCGGCAGATACACGATCGAATCCGAGATGCTCTCGTTGATGCCGATCATGGACCACGGGTCGAACTTGCCGTTGCTGAACACGATGTTGCTCGTCGAGTGGAGCGCCTTGATGCTGCCGAACTGGGTCACGGCCCAGTTGAGGCGGATACGGACCTTCCACTGCGCAAAGCAGTTGGCGTCGTCCTGAATCAAATCCACTGGCGCCGCTGGGAATGCGTCGTGCTCGTTGTCTCGGCTGAACGGCGCGTAGAGCTCCGCGCACTCAATGTAGCTGTAGAAGTTGTCTTTGGCGTCGATCTCCACGGCTTTGGAGCTTGTCGTGGGAATCTTTGGGAAGAAGCACGTTTCCTGCTTTGTGCTATTGAGGAACACGCCAAAGCTCTCCCGGAACGCTGCAAGTAACCCCGCATAGTTGTCCTCTGCAAAGTCACCCTCCAGGTGCTCACAGGCTGCGCGCACCGGATAAGCAGGTAGAAAGCTCTTTCCAGAGGTGATGTACGACGTTGGGTACGGGTAGTTGCCCATCGCCAGGTTGCCGTATGCATCCGCCACTGCGTCCACAATCACCGAGACGTCCTTCTCCGTCTCAAGCGCGTTCGAGTCGCAGACTCGGAGCAACGCGGCGAGCTCTTGGCGTCCAGCGTCTGTCTTTCCCAGATCAAGGATGCTCGTGAACGCACGGCGCACGTTCGGAACGCAGTTGGGTGCTGATCCCGCCTGCTCCGACATGTCGAACGTCACGCCACGTTGGAAACCTTCTGTGTCCACCGGGTGCTCCTTGTCGCCCATGAACGCGAGGATCGGCGCCGACGCAGCGATCACGCCATCCACAATGTGCGGATACTTGAGGCGGAACCATGTGCACAGCATGCCGCCGTAGGAGCCGCCGAAGCCGATGACCGGCACGTCCGTGTCCATCTTGTCCTTGAGATCTTGGATCAGCACAGCGTAGTCTGCAAGCGCTTGAGCAGACGACAGGAACTCCATGTGATCGAGCACATCATCTCCGAACGGGATTGACTTGCCAAAATACCTGTGTTCGGCAAAAACAATGAGTGCTCCAAATTTTTTGGCATTCTCCCACATGAGCCCCGTGTTGTTCAGGTAGAGCGTGACGTCAGCTTCATTGCCGACGTAAAAGAAGATCGCGCCAGTGTTTGGATCGAAATTCTCCTTCGCGCAGACGAAATAGCGCTGTTGGTACGTCCCGTCACCCCCATTCGCGCGGAAGTGGTCGAGATCCTGCGCGATGTACCTCTCTTCGCAGAACTGGAGCATGTCGCGCATGCCGTCTTCTCTCGCAGGGTAGATCGACGACGCTGCTGCTGAGGCTTGGATCGTAGGTGGCAGTTGAAGGGCATCTGGCGGCGGAGGCGTTGCGCTAAAGCTGAGTGCCGTTGCGACGAGTACGACGCCCACAACGAGCAGCACCTTGCTGTGGCGATGTAAGCGGCTCACGAACGAGTTGCCCCTGCGGAGCTGCTGGCGTTGTTGCTGGCGTTGTTGCTGCTGCTTGTGCTGCATGGGCAGGAGCGACGTCGACTCGCTCACTTCGCTTGGAGACGCCATCGCTCGCGGCTGAAGGATACCGCGGTTGTCAATGGGAATGGACGAAGAATGGTAGAATTTGGAGCTCTTCGCCAGCCCCGCAAGCGGTCGCTCGTTCCATGATTTGTATCAATCTATCAACATAAATGGAGCGACCATCACTCTGCCGGAAATGCTCAGAATTCTCAGAATATATCCCTACACCTATCGAATCAGCCATTTGAATGAAAGGGTGATCTGCTGATGAGTGGACGAAAAGGCAAGAATGATGGTAGCGTGTGATTGATTTGGTATCAAAATGGAGATGGGGCTGAGTCATGATGGCTGAGCACGCAGGATCACTTCATCTTCTTTCGTGCGTCCACGCACCAGTGGCTTCCGCTTTCTCTTTCGCTCGCTCGCTCATTCGCCGACTCGCCTTCCATCCACCAGTGCAGCAGGAACGCAGAGCAGAGCAGCTAACGGAGCAGCCATGGCAGCCAGATCCTCGGAGAAGACGCCAATCCTGCCGACTTCGACGCAGCAGCCGGGCGGCACTCCACGCGCCTCCCTCGCGACCCGCCTGCGCCAGCCGCGCACGCTACTCGCGATTGCAGGCATCACGTTCCTCGCCACCACTGTTTTGATCTTGAGTCTGCGCACGTCGGCGCCGTCGTCTTCATCTCCTTCTGGCGTATCACCGATCGTGTCCACGCTCTTCCCTGCGAAGGAGGACGGCACGCGCGACATGGTGAACCTCTGCGAGGAGAAATTCATCACGCAGGAGCTCGACCACTTCCACGCGAACGGTGGCGGTGACACGTTTGAGCAGCGCTATTTTATCTGCTCGCAGGACACGTTCGACCCGAAGACCGGCGCGATCTTCTTCTACGTCGGCAACGAAGCCGACGTGCTGCTCTACCTCAATAACACGGGGCTCATGTGGGAGAACGCCAAGCCGTTCAACGCGCTCATCGTGTTTGCCGAGCACCGCTACTTCGGCAAGTCGATTCCGTTTGGCGACAAGGTGCTTGATCACATGGAGTACCTGGCGTCCACGCAAGCGCTGGCGGACTACGCCGTGCTGGTGGAGGACATCAAGAACAAGATGGACATCGATGTGCCGGTCATCGGCTTCGGCGGCTCCTATGGCGGTATGCTCGGCACGTGGTTCCGCACCAAGTACCCGCACATTGTGGACGGCGTGATCGCCGGCTCGGCGCCCGTGCTCGCGTTCCTCGGCGACAAGGAGCATCCGGTGGACTCGGAAGGTTTCCAGCGCGTGGTCACGTTCGACATGTCGGAAGAAGCCGGCTCGGCGCCAAACTGTGTGCCGAACGTGCGCAAGTCAATCAAGACGTTCCTGGAGCTCGGCAAAACCGAGGCCGGACGCAAGGAGATTGCGACGCTGTTCAACCTGTGCGACCCAGAGGAACTCACCAACGAAGAAGACGTCGAAGGGCTCGTTGACGCGGCGCTCGGTGCCTACGGCAGCCTGGCGATGGGCAACTACCCGTACCCGTCGCCGTACATCACCTCTGGCGCGAGCTTCCTGCCAGCGTACCCTATACGCACTGCCTGTGAGCACTTAAAGGCCGACTTTGCGGACGACGACTACGCCGGTCTGCTCGCAGCATTCCGCGACAGTGTCGGCGTGTTCTACAACAGCACGGGTCAGGAGAAGTGCTACTTCCCGACCGCGTCGCCGGCAAACGACACGGACATCGACATCAAGGGCAACTTTTGGGACTACCTCAAGTGCTCGGAGCTTTACACGCCCATGGGCAGCGACGGCATCCACGACGTGTTCCTGGCGCAACCTGCGAATGCGACGGTCGACGACGACGCCTGCTTTAAGACCTGGGGCGTGCACCTTCGCCCACGCTACGCCAACATGGAGTACGGCGGCATGAAGGCGCTGCGCGCGGCGAGCAACATCGTGTTCTCAAACGGTAACTACGACCCGTGGTCGGCCACGGGCGTGCTCGAGACGCTCTCGGACTCGGTCGTGTTCGTGCCGATCGAGGGCGGCGCGCACCACTTGGATTTGTTTTTCACGCACCCAATGGACCCTCTAGCGGTCACCCAGGCGCGCGAGATCGAGAAGCAGCACATCAAGAAGTGGATCGACGAGTTCTACGCCAACAAAGAGAAGAAGAACTAAGTAGGGTAGTTTGTTCTGTCGAAGTGCCGTACGAATGATGTTGAGAAAAGCCCCCATTTAGTGAATACTATGCCTCGAAAGACACGTTAAAGGTGGTTGTTGTGAACTCACGGAGATGTTAGGTAAATATCAGTTTCGTACTTGGGTCAATTCTCTTCTTTTGCTGCTGCTAGCTACATAGTGCTGCCTTCATTTTTTCAAAAATTGAGGATCAAATGTCCTTCTCAGGTGGACAGCATGTTCAGGTATCAATCAATCTGTCCACGTCTCCTCTTTTTCAAAAACTTCGACCGTCGGCGAACTCGCGCCGGTTCTTGCTGACTCCAGCTCCGAAGCTTGGGGCTTTCTCGTTTCCGCCTGCGCCTCGTATTGTGCTGTGCGACGTCCGCGGCGGCACGTAGATGCCCTGTGGCGTGAGGTCCAGCACCATGCCCAGGCCTCCACCTCCTCCCAGTTTCTTGCTTTGACGATGGTGCTGCTGCTGGCTGTTGCTGCTATTGCTATTGCTATTGTTATTGTATTTCTTGGGCGAGTAGAGATCCGTGGACGTCTGCAGACCGCCACCTTGTCGGCTTCCATTGCTATCGCTGTTGCTATTTGACGAGGTTTTGTTGTGGGAGGCTCCGCTCGTCCGCTTGTGACTGCTACTCGCAGTTGGCGGCTGCGTCAAGTATGGATTCCGCATATACGACGTAGGCGGCGGCTTTGGCGGCGGAGCGCCGCCTATGGACCCGCTCGCGAAAGAGTACGGGTGGATAGCTCCATTCCCGGCTGGCATGCTGCGTCCACCTCCGTGAGACGTCATGGACTGCCGCCCAAGTGCATGCTGGTTGATGAAGTCCATGTGGTCTGCCGACACGGCCATCCCCATCATCGCACTCGGCTGGTTCTCGGCGATCGGAGGCACACCCAACTGCTTCTTTGGATACGCTGCTGCATACGGACTCGTGTCGCCACTGGAGGTGGAGCTCGTGCTGGATGAATTGGACATGGTGCCATACAAAGTGGGCAAGTGGTATCCACCACCGCCAAAGTTCCCATTGAGTGACTGAGATCCACCGACGCCTTTCTTGTTGGGATTGCTACTAATGTTTGACTGGTACTGCAAGCTTTGAGATGCGATCGTTGGCTTGAACGTCGGCTTGAGCGCATTCTTCGTCTGCTCAAACGCTGCTGGGTCATCGTATCCCGATGTCGACGACTTGACCGACATGGTCGGCGACGGCAGCGACGAATTGCCGCCATTGCCTTTGGTTTCGCTGTGGGACGATTTTCGATTTCGCTTCTTGCGAATCGCTGCCGAGTCATTCAGGTCCCTTGCAATCGCGTCCTGGAGCTCAGCTTCAAAGATGTCGCCCTGGTTCTCAAAGAACGGATGCTTGAGCAGCTCGGCGCACGTCCACCGGTCGAGCGGCTCGTCCTGGATCGTCTGGTGCAGGAAGTCGATCGAGTGCTTGTCCAGCTGAGGGAACCGCGTGTGCAGCGGCTCCAACTCGGTCGAATGCGGTAACTTGACGCCCACGTAGAGCGAGTTCTTCCGGAAGAGCTCCTGCTGCCGCGCTGTAATTCGACCGAGACATTTGATGATGTGGTAGAGCTGGTCGATGTCTGAGTCTCCTGGGAACAAGGGCAAGCCCGTCGTGATCTCGGCAAACATGCACCCGATGGACCACACGTCCACTGCTTTTCCGTACGAGACGTCACCGACGAGCAGCTCCGGAGCGCGGTACCAGCGAGTTGAGACGTATTCGGTGTACTTTGCTCCGGGGGCGGCAAGTGGCCGCGCAAACCCAAAGTCGCAGAGTTTGAGCACGCCGTTGCGTGACACGAGCAGGTTCTCCGGTTTGATGTCTCTGTGGATGATGTTGTGCTGATGGCAGAAGTGGATCGCGCGCACGAGCTGCCACATGAGCCTCTTAATGGCCGCCGGGTCGAGGCCCTCAGGGTTTTTCTCGATCTCCTCGAGGATCGTCTTCTCGACGAACTCAAACACCAGAAAGAGCTTGCCTTTGACCCTGAAGACCTCCAGCAGACTCACGATGTTCTCGTGCTTGAGCTGCTTGAGGATCTTGATCTCACGCAGTGCCGTCTTCTTGACCTGCTCGTCGTCGTCCGATTCCTTGAACTTCTTGATTGCGACAATTTGTCCTGTGACTTTGTGTCTGCACTTGAGCACCACGCCGTACGTTCTGGCAAGAGATGATACACAGAAGCGAGCGAGTGAGTGTGAGGATCAAAGCGTTACATGGAGGGGGGTAACAAATCTACTCACCCTTCGCCGATTGTGCCGAGACTCTCGTAGTTCTCCATCGATGATGCACACACGGCAGCGTCGTCGTGATGGCAGGTCTTTGCGCCGTCAGCGAGCGCGACACAGAACGCGTCAGCGTGCAGCCGGAGACGTCCGTCACCTGTATGATCCTTAGCGCAACAGCGGCGACGTTGGCGAGAGACACCTCACACACCAGGAGCGGAAGCAGGACGCGACGCAAATAGCTCGCTGTTATTCCTGCCATACGCACAATGCTTGCGTGAGTGGGGATCGTTTCGTGAACGGTGGCAGCCGGGTGGTCTAAATTTACCATGGGTTCACACGCAACAACGCTGCGTATGCTGCTCCAAAGCGGCGAGAGCCACGATCGCGCTCATGAATTCGTTACCTGGTGCTGCAGCGGCTCCTCGATGTGATTCGCAGGCACCTCAATTGACAGCTTCAAGACCTCATCTGTAGTTCTCCGTCCATTTCGTCAAAAGCTCATTCCGAGCTCTCCATTTCTGTGTGTCCTTTCGCGTCCAAAGTGCAATTCGCACTTACCACAACACCCAGCGTACCTATCAAATTATTTCGGTGTTTGTATAACGCGTACTTGAATTTCGTACTTTGCAGAGTTTACCATGTAAATCTGCCACGATCTTTCTTGCGACCTTTTGACGCCAATTGCTCTGAAATGGCGCGCATTCACCACCGCACGAGGTCTCAATTACTGGCATCTTGGCTGTGATACTCGGATGGTACGCCAAGAGCAGCAAGAAGAACCGCCAGCTGATGGAGAGGAGGTGCGCGAGCGGGATCTCGTGGAGGCGTATCTCAATGAGCACGCGCTCGAACTGTCACTGAATGACGCGATCAACCAGGTGGTCGCCGATCGACCCGAGGACCCGTTTCTCATGCTCTCCACGCTGCTCTACGCCAAGGCAACAGCGAAGCGCGGTATCTTTCACGTCGACGTGCGTGAAGTGCTTGACGGCAACGGAAACCCGACAGTGCTCGTGCGACTGCACACCGGCAAAGGTGTCTTTGATGCGTCCTGCTCAAGTGAAGCAAAAGGGCTACCAGACAAGTCCGATCCACAAGAAGATCCAACCGAGTCGACTGTACCGCTGGCGAAGCAGCGCTTCAATGGACGCGGGTACAGGAAGCGCGCCGAAAGAGCAGCGCAGATTCTCGCAGAGAAGTTGGTGAACGTCGAGCCGGCAGACCAGCACGCCATCGATTCGACCCTCGTTGTGCTCGAGCCGGAGATAGGTCGCAATATCTGTCATGCGGTGTCGGTCGCAGCGTGCAAAGCTGGCGCGAAATATGCAGAGCTGCCCTTAATAGAGTACATCGCAAAGCTCCACGACATGCCGGTGGAGAGTTTATGTGTCCCAATGCCGCTGTTCAGTGTGATCAACGCTGGCAAATACGCTTCAAACAAGCTCTTCGTGCAGGAGATCTTCATTGCACCAACGAGCGCCGTGAGCTTTGCAGATGCGTATCAGATCGGCGCCGAGTTCACTCAAGCGCTGAGAGACCAACTCGAGGCTCGCGGCGTTGGGTTCACAAACATTGGCGCGTTTGGCGGGTTTGCACCTCAACTGCAGACGCTCGCCGAGATGTTCCAGATTCTGCGCACGGCTTTCGATGAAACACGAAGCAAACTGGAGTACGGGAGTGCGATCGCCACCGCCAGTGTGTCGCCGCTCCGCATTGACTTTGGTGTGGATTTTTCGGCGTCTGAGTTTGTGCTTCCGCCACCGACATCTTCAGCTTCTGGAGATGAGCTTCCGACGAGCAGCTCCACGAGATCGCTTCTGCCTGCTAACACCGATCTAGAAGGAGACGAAGCAAGAACGACTTTCTCATACAATACAGACAAGTGGGTGTCCGGGTCCATGGGGACTTTGAAGACCAGCGAAGAGATGCTTGACATCATCCGGAGCTCGATCAAAGAGCTTGACATCTCTGCGGTTGTCGACCCGTTCGACAAGGAGGATATAAAGATGTTTGCAGCTCTGCAGAGCGGAGAGCACGATAATGACTCGAGCATTGATGAACATGGCGGTGAAGGTGCAGACGCAGGGTCGTCTTCATTCAACGGTCGGAGAAACCTCGGTGGAGATCCAAATTGCCGCGTGCAGATCGTCGGAAAGACGCTGTTCCAGTACCAGGGGCTCGAGAACATCCACGAAGAACGCGCGTGCAACACGATTTTGCTCCACTTGCACCAGTTTCCAACAATCTCGAGGGCTCTCGAAGCGCTCACGGACGCCAGGAGGCTCGGCCTCGCGGTGGTCCTTGGTACTGTCGCTGGGCAGAGCTCGGATGCTGGGTTTCTCGCTGCATTTGCTATCGGATCAGGCATTGGACAGGTCAAGTTCGGAGGATTGTCGGGTTCAGACGCCATTGAGCGGTACAATCAGCTGCTTGTGACCAGCGAAGACCCGTTTGCCCCAGGCTTCGTCGCTGATGCGTACCGTCGGTAGAAAGAGATGAAGAAATGAATCGAAGACGTCGCTCGAACTGCAACTTGTAAAGGCAAAAACGATTGTTATTTAAACATATGTATGTACATCTTACAGACTGGATTGAGCTTCTCAATCTTCTTCTTCGTCTTGTAGCGACTCTTCCAAATCAAACGACTCCTCCAGGTACTCCTCTTCTTCGTCTTCTTCACTGTCGACATCGTCATGCTCCAGATACTGAAGCTGCTGCTGAATCTCACTTTCCACAGCAGTAGAAGTTGAAGTGGTCTGCTGCGACAGCATTGAAGGGATCGCATCCGTTGCCACGCGGTCAGCGAGGTTGCTGCCGTTGAAAATCGGAATGCGCGTTGAAGACGCGCTCGGAGACGAGCTTGCCGAGTGGGATTGATCGAAGTCTCCACGATTCGAGAAGCCCCCGGTTCGTAACGGAGATGGTCGCTCTTCGTCATTTCCATTGTCAATATCGTCATCGTCATCATCGTTGCCTTCGTGCTGGGCAAAATCGATCGGACGATGTTGTTGCTGCTGTTGAGTTCTCTCAGCGATGTCGAACGGCTTCGAATTGTCGCTTGCTTGTGGACGTGTCTGCTGGAGATGGTCTCGCTCTTCCATCAACGCACCAATGAACTCTTCGCCGAACTCATCGTCATCAGATTTGCTGGCATCACGGCGGCTCGATGCTGCTTGGCTAGCTTGCTTGCTCGTCTGTTGTTGTTGTTTCATTAAAGTCTGCTCAAGGAGAAGGCGCTCAACTTCGTCCATGTCGTCGTTTTCTTCTTCGAGAGCACCTCTTCGGCCGAGCCCAACACCGAGCGATTTGCTGCCCAGGCTTCCAAGAGGCGCAAGGGTGTGCTGCTGTGCGTTACGTGCATTTGTCGACGAGCCCGCGAGATGACGTGACGACGCCGTTTCATTGTCGTCACTTTCGCTGCTGTCAGATATCGCGTCGCCATCTTCGAAATGATGTCTTAAACTTGCGTGCTGATCATGTGATGCGCTGTTCAAAGTCTTTGGTGCTTGTTCATCGAATGAGCTCTCGAGTGGTGTGCTAATCGTCGGCATTTCTGCTGGAGCACCGTCGAAACTCGATTCTTCGTGTGAAGCGTCAAGCGATTCTTCCTGGCTGGCTTCCGAATCTTCGTCATCATTGCTTTCGCGAAGTCTCTGATTGTGATGCACGTCCAGCTTTTGCGACACTACATTCGCTTTCGCACCACTGAAGCTGCTCTGCTCATAAGCTTGCATGGGTTCTTCAATAGGCGCTTCATCGAACTCATCATCGTCTTCGTCACCTTCAGCACCAAAAATATGGTCCTCAGTCCGAGCCGTAGTTTCAAAACGATGGGAGCCAGTTGGCTTGGCAGACTGCTGTTTCATCAAAGTTTGCTCGAATAGCAGTCGCTCGACCTCATCCATGTCGTCGTCTTCTTCTTCGAGCGACACTCGACGCCCCAAGCCAAACCCGAGCTGACTTCTGCTCACAGATCCCCTTTCTTCGCCATGCGCGCGGTGAAAACTTTCTCTTAGAGCCGCTTCACGATCAACATTGCGAGAACTGGACTTTTCATCATCGCTCTCTTCATCACCATCAACTGCATCAGCTCCTTTGAAATCTGTTGGAGCTTCACGTCGAGCGTCAACTTGCGCAAAAGCATCCTCTTCAGTAGAAGTACTCGCTAGGTCATCCAGTGACCTCTCGTTGAACAAGCTGCCAGCTGAATCGCTCTGTCTGTCCACTGATAGACGGTTCACTTGGCTCGAATGGTCTCTCTGCACTGCATGCGAGCTGTCAAACGATTCATCGTGGTCGTCTCGTGCACTGAAGTCCAGCTCGTGCTCTTCGAAGTCATTGGTGTCTTCCAGTCCATGGTCATGGACAGATGCGAACCCGGTACGAAACTCGTCTTCGTCCTCGTTCTCAGAGTCGCCCTTCTTCGCAAACTTGGCACTCGATTGAGTCGATGAGATCGGTTTACTCACTCGTGCAAGGTTCTGCTCCAGCATCAATCGTTCCACTTCGTCCATGTTGTCGTCGTCGTCTTCATCGAAAGTACGACTAGCCGCGCTCAGAGCCTTTTTCAGAGCACTAGCACCGCCCAGGCGTGATAAAGGAGCAGCAAGTGGTGCAAGCTGGGACGATTGGAGCTTGGCTGGCGCAGCGGGAAGGCTTGGCTCCATTCGACGCGAGCCAAACTCAAACTCGTCCTCTTCATTGGAGCTCTCCTCTTCATCGTTGCGAATGCTGGGCTTGGGGTTAGATTGGTCAACAGTGTCCTGCTCATTCTCATCGTGTGACTGCATCGACTCCTCCAAAGCCTTCTCCACCTTGCTCAATTCACCAAGTGCTGATACGACCTCGCCGTCGCCGTCAACAGAGTCTTCTTCTTCAGCGGCATCACGATGTTCAGCACTATCATCTTCGCTGCTGTCAGAGATCGTGCCTCCATCAGAATGACGATTGGGGTCTTCATGACCGCCTTCTGGGTCGTCATGGCTGTCACTGAGTCTCTGATCGTGGCGCACACCAGCAGTTCGGGCCATGGTATCCAGCGAAGTCTCAGTTCTCGACATGGAGTGCAAATCACCAGCAATCGCCCCATCTTCATATGGAGAAGCTTCTTGAGGTCCTGGATCAGTATTGTGATAGTTGGCGCCAAGCTTTCCCTCATCATCAGCGCTGCCATCAAATGAGAGTTCTTCGCCTTCATCAGACTCCGAGTCAATCAACTCATCGTCGTCCTGCTCCTCGACTTCATCATCTTGGCGGCGTGCTTCGCGACCGGGTGACTTGCTAGTGAACACATTTGGTCTCTGAGACGCAAAACCGGACTGCTCTCGCATCAGTTGTTCCACTTCATCTTCATCGCCGTCATCAACTTGTGATATGCTAAACGACATGTGCTTCGAAAGAGCACTCCGACTGCTGAGAGAACTGGGTACCGCTGCTGGGATGCTTGAGTCGTTCGCGATGTCCTGTAAGTTTTTCTGATCGTCACCAGCATTGTCAACAGTCGCACTGGGAACTTGACCAAAAGAACTTTCAAACTGGTCTTCATCGGCAGAGTTCTCGTTGTCGGATTCGTCATTTTCCTCTGTGGCGTTCTCGCCAACGCGTCTGTCGAGCCCACGCTGTTGTATTGTATCGTCTCCGCGTGTAGTGTCGACTAGGAGACCTCTGGTTTTGATGTCACCTCCGTCACCTTCATGCGAATCACCAAGCTTAAGCTCTCCCAATCCTGGTTGAGTAGGTTCTTCTTCAACGGATTCGTTCATCAAATCTTCGTCATCATCAATGTCACATGAATACTCGCGGTGATTGTCATCATGAAGAGCCTTGCCCATGCCAGACTGCATGCTCCCATCAGCGCTGAGCTCTCCCTTCAACAACTCGTGCGTGTCTTGCTTCAAATCGAGATCACCTCCGCGTGAAGGTAGTTTGATCGATGGTACGTCCACATCATCATCGAATGACGATTCTGCCATGTCGGTTCGTTCAACTTCAGCCGAGTCGTCAAGCTCGTCTTCGTCGTCGTCACCTGATCCGCCGTGTCGTCCTTCTTCGTTATGTCTTTTTACATTACTGTGCGGGTAACTGTCTTGTGATTCGACGAGTAACATCCGCTCGACTTCGTCCATGTCGTCATTTTCTTCGCTTTCTTCTTCCTCCATGCGGTACGAGAGTCGACTGGTGGCGAACGCTTCTTCACCATCGTGACTGGAACTTCCAGTTACAGCATTCAGCGATGTGGATTCTGCATTCCGCACAGTTTGCTCTCTTTGGAAATGCTCGAATTCAGATAAGTTCTCTTCGTCGCTTTCATGCGAATCGAACGAGGTGTCATGGAAGCTAGGGTCCCGCACGGTGCCCTCGAAGTCGTCTTGTACAAGGTCCTTCGGCTTGAACACGCTCGCTTTGGCGTTTTCTTCTTCCATGTCACTGCCGTGTTCTGCGTCGACACGATGGAAGCCTTGGTCGTGGTCATCGTCATACTGCGATTGATGCAATCCTAGTGATAATACTCTGTCAGCTCGCTCCACATTCTCCATTTGAAAATCAGAATCAGTGCTTGCTGGTTTGTGAGAACGACCTTCGAGATCAGCGCTTTCGTCGCCTTCGGATTGCTCTACATAGTCGTCGGGCTCATCAAAATCAGACGTCGGCTTAGAGCTTTCTTCCAAGACTATGCGAGGTTCGCAGCTTTCAGCGTGCACCTCACGCTCAGAGATCGGCTTCTCATCCTGACTCTCTTCAAGCTCTTCTTCTGAATCAATGTCGCAATCTTCATCGCCTTCTTCAAAATCAACTTGAGTTCCTTTCTTGTCACCAGCGAAGCCATCGCGAGTTTGTTCGTGCTCCTGGAGATCTGGACTTGCAGCCTTGACTGGTTTAGAATTGCTGGAGTGGGGTGGCATCACGCTTGATTCTGTGCTGAGTCCCTGTGTTGAAGTGGTGGCGACTGGCGATCGGTTGTCGTCATGATGGATCACGTCCTGAGGACTATCAAAAGAGTGCTCGACGTCGTCCATTTCTTCGTGCAAATTATCGCCAACAGCATCAGATCTGACGCTCGCCTCGTCAATATCACTGTCAGATGCATTGTCGAAGTGGATTGGATCAGCCATCGACGACAAGTCCGTGTTGTCGTTATGGCGAATACGTTCCTTTTCATCACCACAACCAGATGCCAGGTGTGACGAAGCACCAGCGTCGTCAGCAAACTGTTTTCCCAAGTGGCTTGTTGAACTGTTCGACACGTCAGCAGACTCAGAGTTGCTGCTCGTGCCCGCATCTTCGTGGGACTCGTCGAGTTCATCATTTGCACGCGAGTTCAGCTCACTGTCTTCTCTTGATTCGGAGCCGAGAGAAGACATAGCGGGTTCAGACTGACGAATTGGGCTTCGAACAAACGATGTTGATAGCAACTCGGAAGGAGTGTTCGCCAGCAATAACATCGTGCACGGGTCAACTCTTTCACGACGGTCGTCTGTGCTTCTTCTGTCTTCAAGCAGCAATCGAGAGGGTGTCTCGCCATCGGTGTGATACAACAAAGCATCCAAGCCATCCTCTCTAGCGCTGAGGTCAAGAGAGGACTCGTTCAAGGCGGCACTGTCGGAAAGAATTCCACTTTTATCTAAGCTTCCTTCAAAGGATTGCTCGTCAAAATCGTCATCTCTCTCCAGAACCTCTTGACTTTCTTCTAGAAGCTCGTCGCTCTCACGACTTTCCGAGAGATCGCGTCTTGCTTTCTGGGGGCGAGTTTCGTCGGATGTATCGATTTGCATCGGGCTGTCGGGTGCTGAACGTTCCATCTTCGTGCCGTCCCTTTGACTCAATCCGTTTTCAGTCGCCAAAGTTTGCGTGTGATGCTTTGCCATGACTTCCTGCAAGCGTGACTCGAGATTCTTGAGCTTTTCAACCATCTCGGGCGCAGTTTTCACGTATTTACTGGTCCAATCGTCGCTTGCATTGCTCCCTTTCGAGCCTCTCAGAGACAGAACCGCTTTCAGGAAGTCTGCATTGAGCAGGATCTCATCTTCTGCTGATCCCAACTTTGTCACTTCTCGGTTCTTCTCTTTACGCAGACGTTCCAGCTTGTCTTCTTCTTCAAAGACGCTCGCTTTCAAGTCGTGCCACTCCATCATCCCGACGCTCTTGGTCAGCTTCAACTGCAAACTTCGGATGCTTTGAGCCAGTGCGAGAGTTTCGTGATGATTCGCATAGAAATTTTTATCAAGCTCTGAAGCAATACCATCTTGCGCCTTCACAGTGTGACTAGAAGCTCGCGCCTCCAACTCCGCAAGGGCCGCACTCATTTCATCCAGCTCACGAGCTTTAGATGCATCGATATTTTCCATCTTAGCTCGAATCGACTCCATTGTCGCTGACATTTTCTCGTTTTCCTGGCGCAAGACCTCCACTTGTTCCTGCTTCGACTCGAGCTGACGATCAAAGAGCGCCTGCTTCTCATCACACTCACTGGACTTAATTTCAACGATGCGCTCCAAATCGGATTTCTGCTTCCTCAAAGTTGCAATCTCCTGCTCCAGATCCTCCGATTGCTTGGCAGACGTTGCATACTGTTCCTTCAACTTAGACTCCAACTGCTTAACAACAGCCTGCAGATCCTGAATTTGGGTACTGTAGACTTTCGTTTGAGCGTCAAGATCTTGAATAGCTGCAGCGTCTTCTGCAGCCTGCTTCATAGCCATTTCGTAATCGGCCTGCAGGTTCTCCAGCTCCATTACCGTCCCTCTTTGCGTCGCACAGAAGTAACCGAGATATTTCACAGCAAGCGCATCATCATCTTCATTGCCAGTGATATCAACTTGGGTATCCGCGTTGAAAGTGCTGGACGCCTGAGCGATTTCTTTCAGAATCGAAACAAGACGTTCCTGTAGCTGCTGCTCGCGGCGCTGCGACTCCTTCAAGCTGCCTGTGAGCTCAGCTATCTCAGCGACGACGGTCGACTGATACGATGTCTTCGCAGCGTGTGAGTCCAGCTTAATCATATCAAGCTCACTTTGAAGCGCCAAGATCGTAAATTCAGATTCTTGCTCTCGTGTTTTCGAGTTTTCGCGTTCATGCTCAAGTGCAAAAGACAGCGAGTCAATCTCCGTTCTCAGACGACTCTCCATCTGCTCTTGCTCCAACACCATCTCACTCAGCGTTCGTCGGTTGCGCTCGTCAACTTGCTTGCTATTTCCCAGCTCGCGTTCCTTTCCTTCAAGTTGGCTAGAGAGCTCACCGAGTTTATTTTGCATCTCAATCTCCTGCTCTGCCAGTTTCTCGTTCATCTTCGCGTCTCTTTCGTCTGCTCCGGATCTCAAGTTCTCCAGCTTGGACTGAACATTTTCCATCTCGTGCTCCAGTCGCAATTTCTCCAGTCGCAGCTCTTCCACTTCCGCAGTACATGCAGTGATGCTTGCTCGAGCTTCTTTGATCTCGTCCATCAACGACGCCAGCTCCTCGGCATGTGAGCTTTCTTGACCTTTGAGTTGATCTTCAAGCTTTGCGATGTTGGCTTTAAACCGTTCAAATCCAGCTCGAGCTTCTTCGATGTCTCCCAGTCTGGTCTCCAAGCTCCGCTTCATTGCATCCATCTCTTTATCGTGAGCTTGTGATTTCGCTTCATGCTCTTGAATAATGTGCGCTTGCTCAGTGTAAGATCGTTCAATTGTTGAAAGCAGCGACTTCTTCTCATCTTTCAATGCTTGAAGCTGCTCATCAACTGCATCGAGTTCGCTTCTCTCAACCAACGAATCCCGCAGTCGACTCATGGCTTGGTCTTTCGCAGCAACAGCGGCATTCAGAGCCAGGATCTTCACTTCGTAATCCGAAGAAAGCTTGCTGACGTGCTCTTCCAATGATGTACGCTGTTGCTTCTTCATCGTATCGTGCTCTTTCCGCATCTCGTCAATCTCCTGGTTCAGCTCATCAACTTGGAGCTGACTGTCCAGCAGCAGCTGCTCCATTTCTTTGCGCTTGGCTTCCGCTTCTTCTACGCTCTTCTTTGATGCGTCTGGCGCTTGCTTCGAGGTTTCTTTAACGCCATTGGATTGAGAGATCGCCATCGCCGATGCCGCTTTCTCCATTTCCTTCAACTTCAGCTTCGCGATCGAAAGTTCGTGCTCCTTTGTTACCTTTGCGCGCCTAAATGATTTTGCGTCTCGCTTGGTAGTTTCCAAGAGTTTTGCCGCTTCCTCTTCACTTTTCTTCAGCTTCTTGACAAGGGTATCAACTTGAACTTGCTTCGAGTGTAGTTCAGTGGCCAGTTTGTGCATCTTCACTTCCACTTCAGCTTCGAATGTGCGCATCTTCTGTCGAACAAGATTCATTTCTTGCCTTGACTTGTGGATTAGGTCGTTCTTCTCGGCATTTTGAAGCTTCTCTTTCGCAAGGAGCGTCTCTAGAAGCGCGTTCTTGCCTTGCGCAATGCCCATAAGCTTGGTCTCTTCTTGGATTTTCTGGACGAGCTCGAGTCGCTCCGATTCCTTCAGCTTCTCGTTCTCTTCTAGTTTGGCGTGAAGAGCTTTCAGATTTGCCTGAAACTGCTTCTCCTGCTTCCCATAGCGGCGTTCCAGCTCCATTTTCGCGAGAGTCAGCGTCTCCAGCTCGGCGACAGATCGCGCGAGGCGCTGACGAAGTTTTTCGTTCTCCTTTTGCTGGGCGACATGACTGGCGTTCTGCTTGTGCAGGACATCCTGCCGCACTTTCGTGATGTCTTCGTGCAGAATTTTCGTGTTTTCTTCCATTTTCTTCTGCTTCTTGCTCAAAATCGCCATCTGCTGGTCCACTTTCACATTCTTCTCCTTCGACATGATGCTCAGCTGCGCAATCTTCTCCTCCAGCGTGGCAGTGACTCGACCTTGCTGCGCATGCAGTGCCTTCGTCAGCTCCTGCTTTGTCTCCAGTAGCTCTTCACGGATTTGCGTCGATGACTGCTTGAAGTCTTGAATGCGCTTATCTTGTCGGTCCAGGAACCCATTCAGCTGCAATAGATCTTCTTTCAATTGACCTTGCGCATTTTGCAGCGGGACGATGTCTGTTTTCCGCAGGCTAGTCGCCGAAAGCCGCTGGATGTCTTCGACCAGTTCGCTTTTCAGAGACGCCATCGAATCCGCTCGTTGGCTTTGAAGCGATTTCTCCAGATTCTGAATCCTCGCTTCGACCTTTTCGCTCACAAACGCGATGCTTTGGCTCATCCGTCCTTCCAGCTCATGGAACTCTCGTGGTAGTCGGATGTTCAGGAGATTCTCGACTGCCTTCATGTCGACAAAACTCGACTGATGACGTTCCACAGTCGCGAGCTTATCGCGCAGCTCTTCAATCTTTTCATCGTGACGAGGACGATTCCTCAGCGCAGTGGCTAAGCTCTCCAGATTGCTCTCCAAAGTCGCCATTTTACTCTGCAAAGACGCAAAGCTCTTCACTTTCGACCTAATACACGTTTGATAACAAGAGTGGGTTAGTCACCGCCCGAATACGATGTGCGTTCTCCTGCAATGCAACACAGCCGAAAGACGTACGCAATCTCGAAAAAGTCTTGGTCCATACTGACTTTCCAGCCGAGCAGCGCCGAGCTGTGCTTCTCGAGTCGCGTGATCGCATCCGTATTTTCCTGCAGACTCTGGAGGACACCAGGCACGTTGTTCATCTTGGCCATCACCGAGTCGCGGAGCTCGGCAAACTTATGACTCAGCTGCGTCGTTTCGTTCGTCAAGACCGTAAAATCGGTGCGCAAGTCCCCAATTCTCTTCTCAATCACACTCGAGCGCGACGAGATGTTCACTTCCAAGCTGCACATGCACAACGCAACGCAGTCGTATATTAAAACCTCACATTCAACCAGTTCAGCCTGCTATGAAGGGAGGGAAAACATACCTTTTCTTGATCTCGTCCAGCACGTAGTTGGGGATGTCGCCCGGCATGTCCGCTTCGTGGACGCGAATCGTCGCTGCGCTGGTCGACTTGAGCGTTTTCGAGCCGTCAGTTCGACTGGCGCTACGCCGAAGCGTCCGAGAGCTCGAGTGCAGATCGTCGCTGTCGTAATTGGCTTCGCTCCGACGCGAGTCGAGCATCGTTGACGCGCGCAACCCAACTCCTCCTGCGTTGCCGCCGCCAAGACGCGGGTCGCCCATGGCGGTCGCGTGCTTCCTGCCGCTGGTTGATGCAGACGACATGACGCGCGGTCGATAACTCGCAGCGTCTTCCGCAGCGTACCGATGATGCACTGCCGTGCGCAGGTCGGACGCATTACCTATGCTCATGCTGCTCGGCCGGGTGGTACTCACATCGTCCGTGCGCTTCTCCCCAATACGGCGCAGCAGCTTGAGGTTCTGGTTGGTCTTCTCGATGATCGATGACAGGTCCGATTCCCAGTCATTGTACGACGCGCTCATCCGTGCGTAGATGCGTCTGCAAGCACTAACGAGGGCCGCAGTCCTTCAATTTCCGAATGAGCGAGCGCTGTTGTTTAACACACACGTCAATGCCGTCGGACCACTTGAGCTTCTTTAACGCGAGAGCCTACTACTCGGTGTGCCGTGGCCTCGTTCTCTCACCTCTTTCTTGACTCTCTCGTCGCAAGGCAGGCAGGCAGTCAGCCAGTCAGTCAGTCACACCCACAGAGGCATCTTTAGCGCCGACGCTCACGCTCACACGCGCGAGCGCTCGCTCTTGCTGAACCGCCGCGCGTGCCGTTGCAACCGCTTCAACGCAATGCGCGCGAAACGCCTTTCCTTTCTGGCCATGTTGTTGCCGCCACTTGCTGTTTCAAGAATATCTGCTGATGCTGATTTGATTGGTCAATTATTTGGAATAAAGAGCTCTGATTGGATAAAAATGGCTAAATGCGCGTCGCTGCAAGCTGCAACCTGATTGCGCCGCTCGACTCGACATGCGCCCGGTAGCGCTGGAAGTGCGCGGAAATGCGCGCGCGGTGCGCCTCGGAAGCGCAGTACGACGTCAGCAGTTGTTTTACAGATGAACCGGCTTGCGGGGAGTCAGCAGCATCCACGAGGAAGTAGCCCACCTGCCGCATACAAAGCACAAGGTTTGTCAATACCTCGGCAGGTTAGACACGCAACAGCTCCGAGAAGTCAGATGGGAGAATAGAGGAAGCATGGCCCGCTTCGACTTCTTCTTCTTGTTTTTGCTTCCAATGCTCACGTAAAGGTACTGTAGCCGTACCTCGACCATGGGCTCTCGACATTCGCTCAGCGCCACAGGGTAGTCGAGTAGCCGCGCCAGCTCGTCTTCGCTCACGAGGTGCACGCGATCGCTTGGAGTAGCTTCGGAGCTCTCTGGCAGTTGCACGATGTTTTCTGCAGCTACTGGCTGGAGATACAGGCTGGCTGTTGCGGCAGCGAGATGATCAGACAGGTTCTGGTTGACGAGCACGAGGTCGCCGCTCATGTCGTACTCAGCCGGGGTTTCCACGCGACCGCCGACGACAAACAGCGCCGGTGCGCACTGACTAGCGGTGCTGTGCTGCAGAACGCCGCTTGGAATAATAGCTTCACTCACGAAACTGCGTCGCCACGGCGCTGGGAGGTTGGAGAACATCACCATGGGCTTGAGTCCGCTCAGCAAAAAGAGCACTTCACCAAAGAAACACTGCAACGCCATCATAAACGCAATACCCCACACATTAAGAAATTGGGGCAGTTCGACCAGCGATAGAGCAGAAGTGGGAGTATCATACCATTGAGTCAGGATCAAGCCCATGCTGCGCCACGAGCACGCTTAGCTCTTTCTCCGGTCGGGTGCGCCACCAATTGGTCTCCAAGGCACGGAACTTGCCGCAGATGTGCAGCGCAGCGCACATCGCGCGGTGACTGCTCTTCCAGTGTGCGCCTTGGCACGCCTTGGAACAGTACGCCACCCATTTGCAGCGGCTGCAGCGCGAGAGCGTGGCGCTCTCTTGCGCATGGCAGTTGGCGCAGCTCACAACAAAGGCTGCTAGGTCCATGCTGCGATTTGCATCACGAAGAGATTCAAAGAGGCAAACCTCCTTAATAAGAAAAATACCTCTTTATAATCACAATGGGGTCAGACAGGAGGGTCGCTCTCGAGTGCGTCCTCGTGAAGCTCGACAATGATCGCCACCACAACCAAATGCTTGTGGGCGGCGGATCATTAGGCGTGCTTTGCACATTCACAGACCCAGCCGCATGATCAATACATTGAGTGCGTGTATTCACCTCCTAACTAATCCACTGTATGGTGTGGCCTCTTAACATTCGCACCACTTCTGACTCAAATGAAGTGCAAGCGAAAGCATTTCTACTTTTTTTTCATGCTCCTACCTAAACTAATTGTAAATAATACATCAACGAAGCAATATTCATAATCCAACACATGCACGCCTACTTGTAAATATGACACGAGCAACTTGCGTCATTGACCTCATCATTGAGATGCTTGCTGTGCCTCTTGCTGCGGTCGCTGAGCATCCAGTTGATGCGAATACTCGACGAGGAAGCGGTTCGAGCCGAGCCCAAAGATGTCACCGTGCAGTAAATACCGTCGCTGGCTCTTTTCGCCGCTCGCGCTCAGACGCACCGCTGTGCCGTTCGTGCTGTTGAGGTCCGTGATGTAGAAGCCGTCGCCCAGGTACGAGATGACGCTGTGGCGTCCGGAGATCGAGCCGTCATCGGTGATGCAGAGCGCGTTGCTCGAGCGCCGTCCCAGCGTCACGGCGGTCTTGCCGATCGTCTGTCCGACGCCAGCCAACGGTCCGTCCGTGAAGCAGATCCGCAGGAACGGTGTCCCCGTCGCGAGGTTCTCGTCGATCGCGACGACCTCGAACTCCGTGTCGCCGAGCTTCACGCGATCGTTGATGTGCAGACGCTTGGGGATGTGGGGTTTGAGGAAAACGAACGTTCCCGTCGTGCTGCCGAGATCCTGGAGGAAATATTCTTTCTCCATCGGGTCATACTGGATCTGGAAATGGTATCGACTCACGTACGGATCGTCCGAGATGATCTGATTGCTCTGGTGACGTCCGCCACGAGCTCCCACGCGAGGGTTCAGCACGATCTTCTTGCCGGTGCTGGCAAACTCCCCAGAAAGCGGAACTCCCGCTTCCGTCTGCGTTGAGTCGCGTCGGACTTTCGCGCTTGTAGACGGGAGCACGTTGCGCTCAGGTGACAAAGACGTCACCACCAGCATGTCGAGCTCGTCGATCTCGCGGTCGACGCCAAAGTACCCCCAGCTGTGGCGCCGCTGCTGCGCGTGCGAGTGCTTGTGCTGCTTGGATTTCGTTTGGTGGCGCTCGTGCAGCGCCTGGATCTTCTCGACGATGCCGACGACGCGCTTGCCGATCCGCTTCAGTGGGAAGTGCAGGCGGTACTGCCGCGAGACAATCAACGCCGTGAACCACGCGCTCATGATCACCACCACGAGCGCGTACCGTAAGTACTGGTTCGTTGCCATCTTGCCATTACTGCTGATGGAGCTGAAGGATGACGTCTGCGACACGGCGGGGTTCGTTGACAGGAAGTGGTCAGCTGGCCGCTCGTCATCAGCCACCGTCGGCGCGAAATAATGGCTCGCTTCGTTCTGCACGTACGCAAAGGACGCGACGATCGCGGACGAGCACGCGGTGGCGTGCAGCCAATTCCACTTCACAGTCGGTTGCGGTCGCCGCTCGTACTTGTCGCCCACATTGGAGCTGCCGTCATGGCGACCAAGATCGCCACCATGAGCATGCCTAGATCCGTTCAGAGTGCGAGTGTTGTGCTTGCTCACGGAGACCATCAGGTGCGCGGACGTGTATTCTAGTGAGAGCCTCAATGTATGCTCTGTCTCTGTGGGTGGACTGCTCGCCGGTGTCGTCCTGTTGGGTGGGCTTCTTCTCTATCTCTGCCTTCGAATCTACTAGTACGCGTCGCTGGTGACGCTGCTTTTGGGCAGTCAAGATGGGAGCACGCTTCGAGATGGGGCCGTTGTGGTTGCGTGAAGGTTGCTCGCTGGTTTCCCGCAACACACAGAAGCGCGAGAATGCGCAGGTTGCGCGAAAGTGACAAAGAAAAGACACGGCGAGGTGGGTCGAAGGTTGCGCAATCGAATGTCGTACGAAGGGGGGTTGGAGCTGTTTCAACTTGTCGTGTTGCTCCAGTCGGTCGCGCGAATGTCGTACATGCTGATGTTGCCAGAATGTAGCTGGATAACAACTGGGGCGACGTGGCAGCGCGCGTGAGCATCCCAAATCTGGATTCCGCATTTTACCAATATCCAAGTGCAACGAACAAGCGAAGGAAAGGAAGGACAGAAGAGAAGCATGGGGCTGCTACTGCTGACGCTCGCGCTTGTGGCGGCGTACCCGCTGATCGTCGCCGCCGTGTGCGTGCTCTTCATATACAAGGAGCGGAGGCGCTATGCGCGGCACCACCTGCTGGCGCAGAGCGACTTGGCCGACCACCACTCCGGCGAGAAGACTGTCACGATCGGCATCTTCCACCCGTACGCGAATGGTGGCGGTGGCGGAGAACGCGTCATGTACTGCGCGCTGATCGCGCTCGTCAAGTACTTTCAAGATCTCAAGAAGAAGGGCGACAAGAACGAAGAAGAAGAAGGAGAGACTGCGTATCGAGTGGAGCTGCTGCTCTATTCGGGCGATGACGGGCTCTCTGCGAAGCAGTTGATCAACATTGCAGCTGAGCGATTCAACCTCCCTGACCTGCAGCAGTATAAAGTGGATCTCCACGTGCGACTGGTACCGCTTGTGAACCGCGAGATTCTCGATCCTAGTTTGTACCCGCGCTTCACGCTCTTTTGGCAGAGTGTCGCTCACATCCGGTTGGCGCTGAAGGCTTTCCAGACGAGTGAGAAGCTGGGATTGTATCCACGCTTCTGGATCGACACAACCGGCTGCCCGTTCTCATACCTGGTCGCAAGCGTGCGATTCGGCTGCACGGTGATTGCGTATGTGCACTACCCGATGATCTCGACGGATATGATCACGAAAGTGCAGAAGCGTTCCGCGGATTTCAACAACAACTCCGCTGTTGCGTCGAGTTCGTCGCGCTCGCTCGCAAAGTATATTTACTACCGCATCTTTGCTGGCGTGTACACTCTCGTTGGCAAATACTGCACGGATGTTGTGATGGTAAACTCGACGTGGACGTTCAACCACATCAAGCAGCTTTGGGGCGGAAGTCCAGTGATCGTGTACCCGCCGTGCGGATCGATGGAAGAGTTCATGAAGTTCAGTATCGAAGAGCGAGAGCCGCTAGCGCTGTCGATTTCCCAGTTTCGACCGGAAAAAAACCAGCTGTTGCAACTTCAGGCGCTGAAAGTATTATTCACAAAGTATGCGGCTAAGATGGAAAGCGCGCACAAAGACTTCCAGTTGGTCATGCTCGGCAGCTGCCGAAACAAAGATGATGAAGCTCGTGTCGATGCCTTGAAGGAGCAGAGCATTGAGCTGGGTGTGTCGAGTCGTGTGAAGTTCGTTGTAAACGCCAGTTTTGCGGAGCTGAAGCAGTATCTCGCAAAGTCGTCGATTGGTGTCCACACGATGTACAACGAGCACTTTGGCATCAGTGTCGTCGAAATGATGGCTGCAGGCTTGATCGTGATTGCGAACAACTCTGGCGGTCCAGCGGCAGATATCGTGCGACCAGATATAGGATACTTGGCTCTGACTGCGGATGAGTATGCTGACATGATGTTCGAGATTCTGGAGGCAGAGTTGAGCAAAGTGACAGAAATGCGTTCTCGCTGTCGCAACTCTTCGGATCGTTTTTCAGATGAGCAGTTCGGAGTCCAGTTTATTGCGGCAATGGAGAGCGTGCTGAATCCCGTGAGCAAAAGAAGCGCGAGTAACAAGAAATTAGCGTAAATTCAACAGTTGTAAGTAGTATATGTGTTGCTGAGCCGATATTTTCATTTTCTTGGCTTCCCTGTGGAAGTGGTGCGATTCACAGAGTTATGATTAGATGTTGACACTCAGGATCTTCTTTGATTCGCTCGAATTATGTGGGTAGCCATGACTCGTTGTCAATGCAACAAGGGTGCCATCAATTCTACTGTTCAAGATATCGAAGCGAACGCGATCCTGCGGTTCGTTTTTGCGCCTGCCTCACGGAAGGAGCCAAAAAGCTTCACATCGGTGAGAATTGAAGCTCTATTTTGTGCTCGAGCTGGCTCCAAACCTTATTTACGGCAGACCTTCCAATAATCTTTTGGTGCCAAATAGAATTCCAAGGTTTCATGCCGCTGTGTGCAAGCTACTCCAATGGACATCCGTTTCAGGTTTTCCAGAATGTGGGCCAATTGTGAATGCCCGTTTTTCCTCGCACAGAGCGTGAAAGAACGCGTGGAGCAGTTTCATTTCGACCCAGCACCTCAAACGCCGCCACAAATATAGCAGTTGCCGCCCGCTACATGTGAGCAGGCATTGCTTCCAGCTTGGAAGAAAGGATAGAGAGCTCAAGGAGAAAAAGCGAAACCTACGTCCAATGGACGCGGTGGCTCCGCCTTGTGCCTACTCGCATTCATTTACAAAGTTGTGCGCACGACAAGAGAACAGATCGCGAACTTCGGAACTCGGCTGTGCAGAACAACAGATTCGAACGAGCGAACGACCGAGTGCGCAAGCGGAGAGCGTTAGCATTTGGGTTCAAACATGACGCAAGATGCTGGCCATCCGCGACTCTCTTCAGCGGAGATTGTCGCTGTGACGACGGAGCTGCGCCATCGTCAAGCCAATCGCCGCAAGAATAAGGATGGGAAGGGCAAGGAAAACCCGGATGACGCGAAGCGCGAGCTCGTGATGGTGGAGCACAAGCAAAGCATCTCGGAGCTGGTTGCTGACCTCGGGACGGATGCAGTAAACGTAAGTGCTTGATACTTATGTGTGTGTTTTGTTTTACTCAAAAGCCCAACCATTCTGACTATTTTCTTTTGAATAGGGTATGAATCCGCACAACGTAGAAACTCGTTTAGAAGCAGAAGGTCTCAACCGGTTGTCTCCACCCAAGCAAACTCCTGAGATTGTCAAGTACATCCGTGAACTGACTGGACTCTTCAGTTTGTTGCTGTGGTTTGGGGGTGCACTTTGTATCGCCATCTACGGTATTCAAGGAGACCCGAACAATCTCTACTTGGGCATCGTGCTTTTCCTAGTGGTCATCATCACTGGCACGTTTTCGTACTCCCAGAACCGAAAGTCCTCGAACCTGATGGAGTCGTTCAAGAACATGATGCCGACAATCACCACGGTCATCCGCGAGGGCAAGTCTCAGAAAATCGACGCATCGCAGCTGGTCCGTGGCGACGTGGTTGTGCTCAAGGGTGGCGATAAAGTCCCAGCAGACATCCGTGTGCTTGAATGCTCGGACGATCTCACCGTCGACAACTCTTGCCTCACGGGCGAACCGGAGCCTCTCAAGCGTATCCCCGACTGCACTGATGACAACCCGCTCGAGACGAAGAACTTGTGCTTCTTTGGTACTTTCATCCCTCAAGGCTCCGGCAAAGGCGTTGTGGTGCGCGTCGGCGACAAGACTGTGATGGGAAGAATTGCTACCCTGGCGACTTCGACAGGAGCGGAGATGACTCCCATTGCGCGTGAAATCAATCACTTTGTGCACATCATTGCTGCAGTCGCGGTGACAATTGGCATCATCTTCTTCATCATCGGCTTCATTATCAAGACCGACATCATCACAAACATCGTCTTCATGATTGGTATCATCGTCGCAAACGTGCCTGAGGGACTTCTCGCGACTGTGACGGTGTGCTTGAGTCTCGCTGCGAACCGAATGGCTCACAAGTCTGTGCTGGTGAAGAACCTGGAAGGTGTGGAGACTCTCGGATCTACGAGCTGCATTTGCTCCGACAAGACTGGGACTTTGACGCAGAATATTATGACGGTCGCGAACGTTGTGTACAGCAACAAGATCTTCGACGCAGAATGCTCGATCACTCCAGTGGGTAACTACGATGCGAAGAACCTGTCGTTTGAAGCCCTTCAGCGTTGCGCGACATTGTGCAACAATGCGGTGTTTGACGAAGAATCGAAGTACGAGAAGGTAGTCGCAGCCGACGGATCCCTTTCGCGAGGCAAAGCGAAGCCGTTCAAGGAGTCTTTCACTACGAGCAACGGAACGACGCTGAACAAGGTTGCATGGGAAACAATCGGTGATGCGTCCGAATCGGCAATGATCAAGTTCTGCCACGACAAGAGAGACATCATCGAGTATCGCCAGGCGAACCAGAAGATCAAAGAGATCCCGTTCAACTCCAAGAACAAGTACCAGATTTCAATTCACAAGCAAGAGAACGACGACAGCAAGCCGTCTTTGCTGGTGATGAAAGGAGCCCCAGAACGAATCACTGCTCGATGTGCGAAGGTGCTCATTGATGGCGAAGAAGTCGAGCTTACCGCTGATCGACTTGCTGAAATTGAAGAGTGCCAGCTGGAGCTATCCAAGAAAGGCATGCGTGTGCTTGGCTTTGCGCAGAAGGTTTTGGATCCAAGTATCTATGGTCCTTCGTACGACTTCAACACTGATAACCCGAACTTCCCGCTCGGTGAGAAGGATGTCGACTACGAGAACGTGCCGAAACCTGACTCAAAAATCGAAGAACCGCTGTGCTTCATTGGCTTGATGGCGCTCATCGATCCTCCTCGTGCCGAGGTGCCAACTGCCGTGGCAAAGTGCAAGACTGCGGGTATTCGAGTGATCATGGTGACAGGAGACCACCCAATCACAGCGAAGGCTATTGCACACAAGGTTGGGATTCTGTGGGGGCAGACCTGTGAAGACATTGAGGAAGAGAACAAGAAGCGTGGGGTTAACCCTGGCGACCCCGGTTGGATTGATCCAAAGACCGCGCCTGCCATCGTTGTACCAGGATGGACTATCAGCTTGGACACCCCACAAGAAGAATGGGACCGCATCTTGGATCACAACCAGATCGTGTTTGCGCGTACCTCGCCTCAGCAGAAGCTGATTATCGTCGAGAACTGTCAGCGCCGCAAGGAAATCGTCGCTGTCACTGGCGACGGTGTGAACGATTCTCCTGCTCTCAAGAAGGCTGACATTGGCATTGCAATGGGCATCATGGGCTCCGATGTATCCAAGGAAGCGTCCGATATGATCTTGCTTGACGATAACTTCGCCTCGATTGTGTGCGGCGTGGAAGAAGGGCGAATCATCTTCGACAACCTGAAGAAGTCGATCTGTTACGCACTCGCTGCAAACATTCCCGAGCTGATCCCGTTCTTGCTCTATGCTACCATCCGTCTGCCACTGCCATTGACGACAGTACTGATGCTGCTGATCTGCTTGGGCACAGATATGGTTCCTTCGATCTCGATGGCGTACGAAACCGCGGAGAGCGACATCATGCTGCGCTCCCCTCGTAACGCTGCGGTCGATCACCTCGTGACAAAGAAGCTGGTTTTGATGGCGTACGGTGTGGTCGGCATCATTGAAGCTGCCGCTGGCATGATGACGTACTTGATTGTACTGAATGACTTCGGGTACCCACCAAACGTTCTCCCAGAACTTGGTTACTTGGATACGTTCGGAAAGCAAGTGATCTGGTGCAAGACTGAGAAAGGCAAGTACTGTACTGCTGGTGGCTTCTACAAGGACGCGAATGGCGATAAACAGCCTCTCGGTGCCAAGACAAGTCAAGACGGCGAGCCCGAGTGCAAATTCGACTACGACGACACAATCCCAGCGGGAGGAAACGTCTTTGACACGTATGTGTTCTACGATGACTCGGGCGACGGAAAGGTCCTGGATTGCCAGTTCCCGTATGTCAACTTGGATTCTGATGCCGACAAACCTACGGGTTACAACCGCTTCAACCCTGCAACCTACGGAAACTACGCGACAAAACCAGTGGTTACATACCAAGCTATGGAAGCTGCCTTTAGCAAAGGATACCGCCCATACTATCCTATGAAATCACGCCGTTCGTCTTTCTTCGACCGCGAATGGTTCGCGTACGATACGACAAACAAAGGACTTCCCGGCTTTGGCAGCAAGATCTCGTTGGACATCATGTACGTGCACCAGCCGTTTGGCGTCTGGGCGATCACCGACAAGGATGCTACAACGGGAGATGATGTCGCCGCACTCTCGGGGGCTCAAGACGCGTTCAGCGGCGCACCTGTGACTCTTGTGGACAACTCGGGCAAGATGACTACAACCATGTTCAATCTTACCGAAGCAACGTACAAGAAAGGCGTAATCGTCGAAAAAGTGCTCGATGCAAGTGGTCAAGCAACGTGCACTGGTGAGCAGTGTCTCCTCGACTTCCAAGCTGGGTTCAGCCTTCGCAATGGCGCTTCTGAGGTGCTTGTCAACATCGCGTCACGCATGATGCAGTTTGACGCGCTTGCGGTTGCCCAGACTGCGTACTTTGTCGCTGTCGTGGAGGTGCAATGGGCGAACATCATCATCTGCAAGACGCGGTACCTGTCCGTGTGTACTCAGGGGATGATGAACAGCGTGCTCAACTTTGGTCTCATGTTCGAGTTCATGCTGTGCTCGGCCGTGGCGTACGCTGGTTTTGTGCACACGATCTTTGTGACCGAGAACATGCGCCTGGTGCACTGGTTCCCAGCGCTGCCGTTCTCGATCTTCATCCTCGTGCTGGACGAGTCGAGAAAGTTCATGATGCGCACGACTTCGCGAACCACGATCAACAAGGAGACTGGTCGAATGATGCGATACCCTGGCTGGCTTGAAGTGAACACGTACTACTAACCGAGGAGCGAGGTGGTTCTTTGGAAGGCGGTGGTTGGCTGTGTCTGGCTTGGCTTGCAGTGACTCCAGCTGTCGCTGGTCCAAGTGAACAGCCCAGCCACCATGTTTGAGATCTCCTCTCTCTATTGCATACATACTTATCTTTTTCTTCATATACGACTGCATCTGTTCTCCAAGCTGTTCTTCTCATCCATCATCAGGCTAATGAAAGCGATGCATGTTTATCGTGACTATCGTGGTTGAGGTGGAACCAATGTTTGGAATGGTGCAGTTCTTTTGAGCAAAAATAATGATGTGGGCCACATAGGTAAATAGCCCCCTCAAACTTGCACTCTGAAGTCGCAACTTTGAAATGAAAGTATAATGGAATCAAGCTTATAGTTGGCGCAATTAGAATGAGGGGAGAACAAAACGGGTTTGAAACACCCACTCCGCAAAGACATTTTTACATGCTAATTTGATGGGCTCATTGAGTTTCAAACATGTTTTATACATTAAAGACCGTCAGTTTGATACAGTCGCGCCAAAGGGTTTTTCGTGTCCGCCCAGGTTCGATTTTGAGTCGAGCGGTAATCAGGCAAGGCAAACAATAGCAGTCCTCAGACGCAAGGAAAGAGAGAGAACGACGCAGCAACACAAGCGTGTCTGTATAGATCTCTCCATCTACCTGTTGTAGCTCTCTGCGTAGTGGCTCCACCCTCTTCTCCGGTATCAACCCCGATCTTGGTCATGACGGTGCTACCGGTTGCGATGTCCGACAAGGAGGTTGAAGCGAGTCTGTCGCTGCTGCACATGATGCAGCCGCTGATGACGACGACAGCAGCGGCGTCTCCCCCCGCCGCCGCCGAGGTCAGTTGCTGCTTGTGTGCGCTGGTAACAAACAAAAGGTTGCTTGTGTGCTGACCCCTCCATCGATTGTCTTTTGGCTCTCGGTGTACAAAGGTGGCGATCAAGCAGGAAGGGGTCCATGACTCTCTCCTGCGCGTGGTCGCGAGCCAAGCCGACGCGCTCGCGCTGACAGCCGGCGGTAGCGGCGCCGATGGCGACGGTGAATACGGCGACTGGACTCCACGCGGGTTCCTCAAGCGCAACACGCAGCTCACAACGCTCTCAAGGGAGCTGAGTCTCGACGAGCTGCGCGCGCACTTTGGGAAGCCGATCGTCGAGGTCGCCAAGGAGTTTGGGATCTGCACGACCTTCTTGAAGAAGATCTGTCGTCGCTGCGGCATCAAGCGCTGGCCGCACCGCCAGATCCGGTCGCTCTCCAGGACGATCCAGATGCTGCATCAAGCGGAAGCGAACGCCTCAACGCCGCAGGAGAGGCTGAAGTTCTCGAACCAGATCGCGCAGCTCGAAGCCAAGAAACGCGCCGTGATCCAAGACCCGGACGCCAACGGGAAGCTCAAACGCGTGAAGAAATGTAGTACCAAGGGCAAGAGCGGCAGCAGTAGCCGAACCGGATCTAACTCCAAGAGCGAGGATGACGACGTCGACATGGACGCCTCCGACGATGACGTCGACGGCGATGCCGAAGATGAAGCGCTGCGACTGCTCCAAATGGCTGGTGTCCATCAGTCAGCGAACCAACCGGCGATCGTTGCCATCGAGCCTAAAATAGCGGAATCTGAGTCCGAACTGACTCGCAGCCCCATCCAAAAGGGCGCTGGCGCTGGTTCAGTTGACGATGGGACCCTTGATCCTATTCTTATTGTAAACGCTGGAGGATCCGCAACTTCGTCGCCATCGCCATCGCCATCGCCATCACGCTCGACGCCCACGTCTATTGTCAAGACTCCGATCGTTTCCTCAAAGTCCAAGTGTTCGTCCCTAGATGAGAATGGTGGCAGCTCCGAATCGTCGTCTTCTTCTTCCCAGGGCCTCAAGATCTCGCCAAGCAATCGGAAGATCCTTCTCGGTACCAAGAAGTACGACGCTGATACGCGCTTGCGGAGCTCTTCGATGGGTTCTCTTCAGGACGAAAACGAGCGGCCCGAAGAGGAGCTCGTGGTGGCCGAAGTGTCGATTTGAAAGCGTGGGAGAGTGCGTGCATGAGTGAGTGAGTGAGTGGATGGGAATGGGGAACGTAGAAATAGTCTAGCGAAGAAGAAACGTAGAAGAAAAAAAGCCGCATTTTGTTCTGCTGGTGGTGGCCAAAGTGTCTGCGCAAGCCTTGAAAGGTTGCGTGTCAAAAGTACGATTTTGGCCAGCAATGTAGTAATTTTAAGCTTGTGTGATGGCATTTTGTACAATCCTAGTCAATGTCATGTCTACTTTTGCATTTTCAGCATCCTGTTTCGTATTTTACAGAGTGGATACACTATATCCGATTTTGCCCCGCTTAGGTATAATATGCATTCGGTCTAGATTTCTTCGGACATTCGACACTGAAGATGACGGACGAAGCGCGTGGCCGCTGGTTTGCTCCTGCGGACGCCGGCACCAGCAGCTCACGAGACAATGGTGCAGCGCAGCAAGGCGAAACCTCATCAACCTCAGCTGCATCATCTGGCGTTGCTGCCGCGAAACCCTCGTTCGACTGCAATATCTGCCTCGACACGGTCTCGAGCCCCGTGGTGACGCTCTGCGGCCATCTCTACTGGTACGATCGATTCGCTCGCCTCTCTAGAGAGCTTTTTAGTGGAATAAAGGCGTCTGAGTGCTGACTCATTTTTCTTTTTCTTTGCGTGTTGTTGTTGTTGCTACGTGGTATCTAATGCTGATGCAGCTGGCCATGTCTCTACCAGGTACAGTGGGGTGCATGCGTCTCATGTGACTGCCGTTGATGAACTCGCTTTTGGTACCAACGAAATGGCTTGATGAACCTTGTGTACTTGTAGTGGATGGAATCGCGGTCCGAGTGTCCAGTGTGCAAGGCCGGCATCAGCGTCGAGAATGTGATCCCAGTGTACAGTCGCGGCGCCGACTCGACAGATCCACGGTAAGAGCGCTTTCGATTGATTGTGACGGCGGACGATGAACAGCTTTCAAATGAGCGCCTGACGTGGAACTTCTCGTCCCTGTGTTTCACGTTATGAATATGTGTGTCTTTCTCAAACGACAGAACCCACGAAATGAGCGACAACGGCATCCCGAACCGTCCCCATGGACAGCGTCCCGATGCCGAGCAGCTCCGCAGACGAAGACCTCGACAGGTGCGACTTGACGCTATTTGCCAGGCATCTTGACTGCCAGTCTGCTGTGTTTAAACCGCGTTTAATGGTTCGCTTTGTGCGTTGGTTGCAGTTTGGCATGTTTAACAACCAGGGCGGGTTCTCCATGTCACCAACGATTGGCTTCTTTCCCGCGCTCTTTGGGATCCCATTTGTAAGTCGCAACTGCGTCTTTCTGGTGTTGTTGTTCGGGCGTATTGTCACATGGCAGTGAGTCTCCTCACATCGTATTATGCTCTGAAATTGACTGTAGCAACCGCCTGCCGCGGCCACGCATCGTCCCGACGGCACGCCGCTGACGCCTATGGAAGTGCGTCAGCAGATGCAGCAGGCGTTCCTGTCGCGACTGCTCCTGGTGGTCGGCAGCCTCGTGATTTTCTGCCTCTTGACCTTCTAAGTGAGCTTTTTTTCCTTCTATGATTCAGCACCAGTCATCAAACGTTCGCTCCGCTTTGCAATGCAATGTGTGTATGTGTAATTAATATGAACTATCCATCAAACGAAACAAATTTCTGACACTACTGCTGACACTACTTATGCACCAACTTCTCACTCTTCCTCTTCGCGTGTACCGCGCCACGCTTATGGGATCTGGTCTGTCTCCATCGCTTGCGTAATGTCAAACACCAGCTTGCCGGCCTGCTCGCGCACTTCCACGTGACTCTTTGGCTGCAAGCGACCCGAGATGATCAGCTTGCTCAGATCCGTGACCACGTGCTTCTCGATGTATCGCTTCACTGGACGAGCTCCGTACTGCGGGTCGTACGACTCTTCGAGAATCACATCCAGCGCCTCAATGCTCACGTTCATCGTCATCTGCGACTCCTTCAGGCGCTTAACGACCGAGTCGAACTGCAAAAGCACGATCTGGCGCAACTGCGCTCTGCCTAGAGGCTCAAAGACAATGATGTCGTCCAGCCGGTTTAGCAACTCCGGACGAATGGTGTGACGCAGCTGCTGCAGGACGAGCTCGCGCTGGTGCGCAAAGTTGGACTTCGCCTGGTCGCTCTCGATCTTGATCTTCTTGTTCGCGCGAGGAGAGAGTTCGTTTTCAAACAGCAGGTGCTCCGCTCCGATGTTGGACGTCATGATCACGACCACATTCGTAAAATCGACCGTTCTTCCGTGCGAATCCGTCAAGCGACCGTCATCTAGCACTTGGAGAAGGATGTTAAGCACCTTGGAGTGCGCTTTCTCGATTTCGTCCAGAAGGATCACATTGTACGGGTTGCGACGCACAGCTTCAGTCAGTTGCCCGCCCTCTTCGTGACCAATGTAGCCTGGCGGCGCACCGATCAGGCGCGCGACAGAGTGTTCCTCCATATACTCCGACATGTCGATGCGGACCATGTGCTTGTCGTCATCAAACAGCTCGAACGCCAGCGCCTTGGCGAGCTCAGTCTTACCGACACCAGTAGGGCCCAAGAACAAGAAGCTGCCAGTTGGCTGCTCCTGACGAGCCAGACCAGCACGCGAGCGAATGACAGCGTCGCACACAGACTTTACCGCTTCCTCTTGACCAATCACGCGGCTGTGAATTCGGTCCTCGAGATGCATCAGGCGATCACTCATGCTCGACGTCAATCGCGCGACTGGAATGCCGGTCCAGCGGGCCACAACTTGGCACACCTGCTCTTCACGCACCACTTCTTCCACGAGCTTGTCATTCGTACCGTTCTCGTCTTGCATCTTCTTATTGACTTCAGCTTGCGTGATTCGTCGCTCAACGTCTGGAATCGCATAGTACCTCAGATCAGCCACAGTCGATAAATCCTGGTTTCGCTCGGCTTTCTGGACCTTCAGCTGGAGCTGCGCGAGCTTATCCTTCAAGCGGCGAATCTCGTTCACTCGCTCTTTCTCCGCTTGGTGCTTCAGAACCAGAGGTCGTAGCTCATCGCTGATCGTGTTTAACTCCTTTTGCACTTTCTTTAGACGTTGCTTGCTCATGTCATCCTTCTCTTTCGCAAGAGCCGTGGCTTCGACCTGGAGCTGCAGTTGACGTCGTTCCAGTTCGTCGATCACTTCAGGCTGACTGTCAAGTTGGACTCGAACGTTGGCGCACGCTTCATCGATGATATCGATCGCCTTGTCCGGCATGAATCGCTGCTTGATGTATCGATCGGCTAGCTTTGCTGCAGCGACGAGCGCTCCGTCGAGGATCTGGACACCGTGGTGCGACTCGTAGCGCTCTTTCAAACCGCGAAGAATGCTCACAGTGTCGGTCACGGATGGCTCTTTTACGAGAACCTGTTGGAACCGACGCTCAAACGCTTTGTCTTTCTCAACGTGCTGGCGGTATTCGTCGAGTGTGGTCGCACCAATGCATCGCAACTCACCGCGAGCCAGCATTGGCTTGAGTAAGTTCGCCGCATCCATTGCACCCGAAGTCGCACCGGCACCTAAGATCAAGTGCATCTCGTCAATGAACAGAATGATCTTACCGTCGCTGTCCTTGACTTCCTTCAGCACAGCCTTGAGCCGCTCTTCAAATTCACCGCGGTACTTTGCACCGGCGATCAGAGCACCCATGTCCAAACTGATCACCTGGCAGTTGAGGGACTCTGGGACATCGCCGACGACGATACGGTGCGCCAGTCCTTCAACGATCGCCGTCTTGCCAACACCGGGCTCGCCGATCAGCACCGGGTTGTTCTTGGTCCTTCGTGACAAGATGCGGATCACGCGTCGAATCTCTTCATCGCGTCCGATCACTGGGTCAATCTTGCCAGCTTCAGCGAGCGTCACCAGGTTCTGCCCGTACTTGTTCAGCGCGTCGTACAGCTCTTCCGCGTTAGCGCCGGCCACAGCTCGTCCTTGACGCATTTTCTTCACTGCAGCCTTGGTCGGTTCTTCCTCCATCGCGTTCGCTTTCAGGATCGATGCCGTTTGCGGGTGCGAAAACAGCGCCACCACCAAATGCTCCACCGGTGTGTGCGTGTCCTTCATCTCCTTGCGCAGCTTGTTCGCGTACTTGATCAGTTTCGTCATCGCCGAGTCGAACCCCACGTTATCTGGTGGAGGGTTCTGCGACGGCATGAGCTTCAGCTGTTTCTTCACATCTCGCAAGATGCCGTCCACGTTTGCTCCTGGGATATTGTCCGCGAGCTGCTTCGCAAGTCCCTTGTGATCATCGAAGAGCACTTCCATCAAATGCAGCGGTGTCACCTGGGCGTGGCCGTACTCTTCCGCGAGTTCTCCTGCACTAGCGAGGACCTCTTTCGTCTTGTCGGTGAACTCCTGTGGATTCATCTTGCCGTCGTGTGTTCACTCTTTCACTCTCTTCTGCTTGTTCTTCTGCTTGTTCTGCTTGTTGTCTTGCACGCAAATCTGGAAATGATGAGTGCGGAATGCGGGCTCATCCTGCGGCTTTTCTTAATGGGCGTGCGCTTGCTGACTGGTTGGCGGTGCGTGTCTCGCTCACTTCAACTTGCTCACCAACTCAGACGGGTTGTGAGTGTTGGTGGAGGTCAACAAGGAAAACGACTTGATTTTTGTATGTGACTGTGAACGAAGGTTAATGGGTGTTTGGTTGTTGAGATGGTTCGAGATTTTTACGACACTTCTCGAAATATCCAATGTTTTTCTCAAAATTGATAAATTTTGTGCAACCTTCTCTATAGAATAATGAGGCTACTATTCGATAGAGAAGGTTGTCAGTCTCGGATCAGAGCTTCAGGAAAGCAATGAGTACTCCGAAGTGGAATGGCTTCACATTTTGGCCACAAATCGATTTCTCGACACATCGAGTCTTTTCGAGAAGCAACGTCTTAATCACTGCCACGTCACACCACCACACCATGAGCAACTATGCGGCGGTGGTGTCGAGACAGCGGTCGGCCGAGGTGTTCGTTGAGGTGCGCAAGATCCAGCACCTGCTCGCCAAGGATTTTGAGCGCCATGACGACCGCCAAGAGCTCTTCAAGCAGCAGTTCCTGCGTGAGACCCGCAAGCACCACCAGTGCATTTGTGAGGGAGCATACGCAGCGTCAAGTTCGATGTCCGCCGCGGCGGCGTCGGCGCTGCTCTTGGCGCAGCACAGCGTATCCTCGATGACGAGCGGTGGTGGCGGCGCAAGTGACCCGACTCTGGGGCAAAGCGGCGATACGGAAGAAGAGCATAAAGTGAAAGCACAGCTAAAGCAACTGCGAGGCTCAAGCGAAACTGACCAGACGCACATTTGGAATGGACTGAAGAATCTGTACACGCCTCCAGACGCAACAACTGGTATCATCTGCGACGCGTGCTTTGCATTCCGAGGTGCGTCGCTCGTCCAAGAGCTTCCAGCGCCATGGAAAGAGTTCACATGCGAGAATGAACCCAAGAAGCACTACTATTACCACTCAGAGACAAGGCAAGTGCTGTGGCGACCGCCACCAAGCACACAAGCGCTGAGTCTGCTCGTGTTTGAGCGCACAAACTCCGTTTTCACAGTCTGTCGCTGCAAGCCATCGCACGATCGCCGCAGACGACTCATGCAGCAATTTCGAGAGCACGCGCACCAAACGGCAGCCACGGAGGCAGAGAAGCGGGATCGCCAGCTGCGAGGGGCGTTCAGCTCCCTCGCCATTTCATTAATGAAGACGAAGCCGCAGTGATTCCTCTTCCTATTCACTAGTCCTCTCGCTTAAAGTGCTGGTGCATCTTGCCATCGAGAAAGTTCTTGAACCGTTTGCGCTCATCGCATGAGAACCACATGCTCATCACGTAGCGCGTGCCGCTCTCCACTTTGCGCACCTGGTGCAGATTTTCCTTCCCAGCAGTGAACATCATGAGCCGCCCGCGTGCAGGCTCGACGATCTGCTCGCTCTTCTTGTCGATGAACGCGAATAGCCCGCCCGTGAACTCGTCGTCGTAGTCGGACAGGTAGAGCAGGCCAGAGTAGTCGTAGTGGTGCGTGTTGTCCTTGTCGACGTGAGGGTGCCTATTACACGACACAATCGATACTAACGTGAGAAACTCACCATTTACAAGTGAATGTGGGCTTCAGGTCTGTGGTGCCTTACCAGTATTCATCGTGTATTTCCGTGGGACTCCACGACGCATTACCGACCAGTCTCGTGATGAACGTTGGCGCCGTGAAGTAAAGGAACTCCAGCTGAAACTCCTCCATGAGCGCCAAGCGGATCTTTTCAATCGTTCTAGGGTTTGAACAAGTCATACACACACATCATTTCTCAATGGTAAATCACACGAGCACATAAGCAGAGGCATTGTTTGTCATTGGTACCTTCGGTAGAGAGCAAACTGCTCGGCCGTGAAGCGTGGGATCGGAGGCGAGCTGCGGTCTTTCTGGTAGATATTCACGAGTCCTTGTCCGTCCTTCACGTAGCCCGTGTTCACATCCATGATCGTCGGGCCGCCGAGTCTCGAGCGGTTCGCCATGCCCGTCTCCGCGATCTCTCGCAGCTGGAGCACTTCCTCTGGTGTCACGAATTTGTCCTTCACAGCGCGACCGCACGTGTTGCCGGACTTGTGGCAACCCTCAATAAAGCCCTTGCTCGATTTCTATTGTGTATGTGGTTGTTTGTGTCGATCAGAATAGATATGAGGGTTAGAGTCAAGCCCGCAACAGAAGCAGGACAGTTAGTCAGGGTGTCATTCACGCATTACCTTCTTGACGTAGCATGGTACGTCGATACGCTTGCGCTCCACGACCTCACTGCGTGACAAATAAGTCCCATCCGCGCTCAGCTTTGCTGCCGTTGCCTTTGAAGCCGCGCGCTGCGGCATCAGGTACAGGCGGTTGACAGCGAAGAAGAGGATGAACGCGACCACCAAGTACGGCAGGATCGTCGCTGCGATGTCCTTGGCATTCTTGCTGCTGTTGCCGTCCTTCTTGCCACCTGCTGCCACCTTGCGTGTCGAGCGCTTGTCGCTCCTTGCGTCCACAGCGTAGGCGGACGCTTTCTCCTTCTTGGATGCAGCCTTGCGCGCCATCGTGTATCGTGTGATGCCAGCAACCAAAATGTGCGATCGATGCGCATTTGCTGGGCAGTTCAGCATCTGGAATTTGATAGGCTGAAAATGATGAAAATGATGAAATCCATGAAATGATTGGTATAAAATAGATGAACTCATTAATATCAGCCCTTGGTGGTCACATCAATCGCCTCGACAATTGGGCATTCTGCAAGCGAGAGTGAGCCTCGGATCCCTTCACCAGTTAGCTATTCGTTGCTCCTCCTGCCGATGCAGCACTACTAGACGAAGATGCGCCGTTGCTCTCCTTCTGCTGCTCCTTCTCCAGCACCGAGCAGACGTACTCGAGATTCCCCGCGATACCCTGCAAATCGATCTCGGTCGCCGTCGCCCAGTCTTCAAATTTGTCCATTCCCTATCCAAGATAGCAACGACAGCGTCCGTCAGTACAACTAGACACGACTTGATACAATACCGTGGATTGCTTGCATTGAGCACACTACATAAGTGTATCTATGCACCTCTAGTGCGCCTCTCAGACGCTTTTGCTCTGACTTCCACTTTGCCGCGCGCTGGTACAAGCTGTTGACGTTCTTGGTAAAGTTGAGCGCTTCGAGCTCCACGTTGCGCTGCGCCGAGATCGCGCTCTCGAGCTTGGACGCCAGCAGCTCGTTCTGTGCGGATTGCAGTGCATTCAGCGCCTTGGCGATTTCCGCTTTTGCTTGCGCTGATCGAACGCATCCATACACAAACAAACAAACAAAACAATGTCAGACGCTACTGAATGTTAGAGATCGTACTTTCGGCTTGTAAACAGCGCATTCTACGCACAGGCTTCGTATTGATGGTGCGCAAGTCGCTGCTCGCCGTCCTGCACACTCGCTGTCTGCATTGTTCTGGTTGCTTTTTCGATCCTTCTTCACGTGTGTCAGTTTGCACACTCAAGAGTAAACCCAGCAAAATATAAACAAGTATATATTTGTAGTTCTTTAAAGTAAGCAGTCTAGTTTTATAGTTTTATGTTTTCATAATAGTGTACTCACCCTTATAAGTCCGATTTTCGGCTTTGCTTGAGTCATGATTCCGTCAAATGTGGCGCGTTGGTTCAACTTGGATGTGTAAACAGTCCGCTCCGTCAGACCCCAAGCACACTCCAAGAGCCAAGAGCTCCATTGAACGAGGCAGCACGCGTGCTTCCCCACTCTCTCTCTCTCTCCAGTAAGGATTTCGCAGCGAGCAGCTCAAGTCACCACCCTTCCCTCCCCTCTATTGTTATCCATCCCAGTATGGTGCAGTCCCGCAAGATCGTGTGCAAGAAGCTCTCGACCAACTTCCGCGAGTGCACGGAGATCGTCAAGTTCGAGTTGCCAACGCTCAAGAACGACCAGGTGCTCGTGCAGGTCAAGTACGTCGGCATCAACGCCTCGGACATCAACTACACCAACGGCGCGTACCTCCCGGGCGTACAGCCGCCATTCGACTGCGGCTTTGAAGCTGGTGCGCTTTGCGTCATGTCGTTATGGTTATTGTACTGTTATCGTGAATCTTGTGACTGAACGCTTTGTGATCTATCTGTATTTTTTATCAGTCGGTGTCGTGTTGGAGGCTGGTCCAGGCGTGAAAAAGCTCAAGAAGGGCGATGCCGTCGCCTCCATGTGTACGTAAAACCCCTTCCAGGCGCATGCATCTCCCTGTGGCCAATCCGCACAGCCAACTAACTCTGACTGGTATTATCGATTCCAACAGCATACGGTGCGTTCGCCGAGCACATTGTGCTCAAGGAGCGCCTGCTGATCAAGGTGCCAGCGGCCGTGCCAGCGATCCTGCCGATTACGGTGTGCGGCCTCACGGCGTCGATGGCGCTCGAGTACGTCGGCCAGATGACCCACGGTGAGACTGTGTTGATCACGGCGGCAGCCGGCGCGACTGGTCAGTTCGCGGTGCAGCTCGCCAAGCTCGCGGGCAACCACGTGATCGGCACATGCAGCTCGCCGGACAAGGTCGAGTACCTCAAGTCGATTGGCTGCGACCGCCCGATCAACTACCGCGAGGAGAACGTGTTTGACGTGCTCAAGAAGGAGTACCCGCGCGGCGTGGATCTCGTGTTCGAGAGCGTCGGCGGCGAGATGTTCGAGACGTGCGTAAACAACATCGCGAAGAAGGGGCGCATCATCGTGATCGGCGCCATCGCGGGCTACCAGGACTCGACCACGTGGAAGCACAAGGCGACCAAGGTGACCACGCCGCTGCCATCCAAGCTTCTGGCCAAGTCGGCGTCAGTGCGCGGCTTCTTCCTCAACGACTACTTCCACGAGTCGCAGCTGCACACGAAGAAGCTCTCGATGCTCGTGCAGCGCGGGCTGTTGAGCGCCGGCGTGGACCCGTCCAACTTCTTCGGCCTCGAGGACGTACCGAACGCCATCGACTACATGTACGAGCGCAAGAACATCGGCAAGCTCGTCGTGGACCTCACCAAGAGCAACGCCACCGCGCGCTTGTAAGCTAAACTAGGACGGTGCGACAGTGTCCCTGCGTGCGTGAATAAGCGAGTTTTCATGACTGCTGGATGAATGTATTTGACAAAACCAAGCTATCATGGTGTCGAGAATGAAAAAAACAAGGCATTATGATCGCAAACTCTTCAAGATTGTCTTTGTTATTCATTTGTAACACCTAAGATTTTTGTTACGACCCCTACAGTAAATGACTCGGATACTCAGTCTTCAGTACCCGCTGGCCCAGTCGACCGTGTAGTTCATGTCCTTGCCGGCAAAGAACAAGTTGAGGTTGTCAAAGAACACGTCGGCGACATCGTCCACGAAGCACTTGGCGGACACGTGCGGTGTGAGGTACACCTGCGGGTGGCTCCACAACTTGCTCTCCTTGGACAGCGGCTCGACCTCAAACACGTCAAGCACGATCTTCGAGAAGAAGCCCAAGTCCAGTGCGCGCAGTAGCGTCTGCTCCGAGACCACGTCGCCGCGGCCGACGTTGATGAAGACAGGCTTCTTCTCGGCGCATACTGCGAGGTTCTTCTCATTAAGAAGGTAATTTGTGGCCGGTGTGCTCGGCAGAATGCTCACGATGAAGTCCGAGGTGCGCAGTACGTCCTCAAGGTCGTTTGAGATGCGATGCGCGGAGCTTCTGAGGACATCATCTTCATCGCCATCTGCTGGTCGACGCTTGAAACCGGTGACTTGGAACCCCGCGTCTTTCAAGAGCTTCCCGATCGCCTGGCCGATCGCGCCAAAGCCCAGCACACCCACTGTGAGCGACTTGTAGGACCGTAAGCTGAGATCGGCTTTCGCGTACAGACGCTGCTCTTGGTACATCTTGGACTCGATGAACTTGCGTTCGAGCGTGATGATCCACCCGAAGACGTACTGCGCCATGCCCTTGATCGCACCTGCGCGCGTGAGCGTGAACGACGGGACGATAACGTTCTCTGTCTTGCCATCTGGGACGTTAGCTGTTAGCAGCAGCTTGAGGTACGCCTCCACACCGGCGTAGGTGGATTGTACCCACTGCACGTTCCGGAGCAAATGCTGCTTGTCGCGCGGCATCTTCATCTCGCGGTTCAGGAGAAGCGGCGCGCAGTGATGCGCATCTGCGACCACAATGGTCGCACCCACGAGCACCTGCTCCTGATCGAATGTGAGCTCCCATCGCGTTTCCTGCGGCTCGTCGAGCTCTTGGCTCTGGTTCGAGGTCGGGTCGTTCGACGCGGTCGGGAACTTTGGAACGGGGATATCGACAAACTGCAGTTTTCCGGAGCGCAAGAGCTCCGACGCCGGCGATTGGGCGGTGAGCAGGCGGCGCTCGATGGCGTCCGCCAGATCCATCTTGAAGGAGATCACGGGCACGCGCAGGCGCGCATCATCGCCTTCAATGGCAGCGACAGGTATCATTTACCTACTTCTGCTTCTGCTTCTGCTTCGTTCCTCCTTCGCCTTCGTCTTTTCGATTCTGAAGCCTTTTTCGATAATCGTGACGCAGAAACCCGTTTGACAGACTCAGATCTGATTACAACGCAGAACAGAAAGCGCGTTATTGGCTCAGTTTAGCCTATATAAAAGCACTCTTCAATACCAAATAAATGGTTCAGAATACACTCATCAGTGTTGACGTTGGGTGCTGGGTGATCAAGGTGCAAAATGTGGGCATTGCGCATTGCACTCGCTCGCTCACTATCGAAAGCGCGCGCTCCATCCGCCCGCCTCCAAGCAGCGCTCAGATATCTATCGCAACATGGCGTCTTCCTCTGCGACTCGTGTCCTGCGCGTGCCCGTAATCTCGTACATTCAGGGCATGGGCGACGCCGTGCGCCACAGGCTGCACGCATCGTCCTCGCACGCGGCGGAGCTCTTCCGCGCGAGCGAACTCGAGATCGTCGACGTGGCGCCGCCAGACGCGCAGCAAACAGCGCTGCCGAAGCGCTGGGCGCTCGACGCACAACAGCAGCAGGTGCTCGAAGACGCAAAAATTGTGCTCGCCGATGCGCACACGTTCGCGCCGCTGATCCTCACGCCCAGTGTGACGCTGCCAGCGCACCAGCAGCAGCTCTTCCAGCGCGTGCAGTGGGTGCAGGCGACATACGCCGGCGTGGAAGCCTACCACAAACTGCTCGCTGACGCTGCTGCTTCTACTGAAGCATTGAAGCTCAGCAACGTGACAAAGGGCAACGAGCCGTCGTTTGTGGTGACGCGCGCTGGCGGCATCATGCCGACCGCCATGGCGCAATACGTGCTCGGGTAAGCCCTTGATACGCATTTCAGTCTACCTGGCGTCAATGAGCCGCTATTAAATTCCTGCTTGTGTCTCTCTGTACGTTATAGCTGGATCATTGCACTGGAACGCAAGTTTCTGGACGCCAAGAAGTTCCAGCTGCAGGGTGTGTACGCGCGCGCGGAGCTGGATTACCGGCCGTTCCGGTCGCTCACCGTGAGCATCCTGGGCTTCGGAGACATCGGCCAGAGCATCGGCAAGCTGCTCAAGCTCGCGGGCTTCCAGGTGGTTGGCTTCAAGCGCTGCATCAGCGATGGTGACGATATCGCGCTTCGCGAGTCGGCTGATCGCGTCACGAACGATCTCCAGAGCGCGCTCAGTGACGCGGACTTTGTCGTGAGCGTGCTGCCATCCACGACCGCGACGATTCACTTCCTCAACGAGACTAACCTCGCTGCGTGCGCTGCCAAGAAGCCCGTATTCATCAACGTGGGACGCGGCAGCGTCATCGCCGAGAGCACGCTCGTGGAACTGCTCGACGCCCAGGTGTTCTCGAAAGCCGTGCTGGACGTGTTTGAGGTCGAGCCGCTCCCCAAGGAGAGCAAGTTGTGGAGCCACCCGCAGGTATTCATGACCCCGCACGTGTCGGCCAAGAGCTTCCCCGAGGACGTCGCCGACGTATTCGTTGCCAACCTCAACGCGTTCCTAAAGGACGAGCCCATGCAGTACAAGGTGGACTGGACTAGCGGCTACTAAGACAAAGATACAATGTGAATACACAGCAACTGGTGTGTGGTGAGTGAGTGAGCTCTATATACATACATTAGATGATTCTTATTTACGTGCCTTGTCCATTGAAGTAGAAGCATCTCTAGTCTTCCTTAGCGATTGGCTGCAGGTACAGGTCGCCCCATCGCGAGCCAGCAGTTGTTGTCCGTCGAGAAGCTGCATTTGGTGACGACATCACCTCGCCTTCTACGTCGCTGCTCCCCGCAACAACCTCGTCCTCCAGCAGGTGTGCAATGAACTCGATTTCCTTGGCTGCCTTCTTCGACAGGTGAGCCTGCAGCGCCAGCAGCTTCTTGGCGAGCTTCGGCGTCACTTCCAGGCCGTTGCGGTGGCAGAACAGCACGATCTGCGCCAGCTCGTCCACGTTCACCTTGAACTCGGGTGTTGCAGCAGTCGCAGTCGTAGTACCAGCAGTAGCCACGTTATCTCCGGTCTGGAGCTGCTCCTGCTGCTTGCGTGGAGCTCCTCGGCGCTTTGAAGCTGCTGACGTCGCCACCGCCGTCGCGTTTTTGCGTTCCGAGTGCGCCTTCGCCGCGAGTGCCACAAGCTCCGCCGTGATCATGCGCTGGAAGCCCTGGCCGAGCGCATCGTCCAGCACACGCTTGCCCGTCGAATCGAGCAGCTTGAGCTTCAGGCAGCTCGTGAGTGCAAAGTAGTACACCGCGCCGTTCGGCTTGACGAACTGCTGGCGCAGCGACTCGAAGAGCTTGAGGCACTGCACAGCGCCAGCCTTCTCCTGCTCGATGGTCGCGGCCTTGGTCATGCCGGGCACCTTGCCGCGGGTCTTGGCCGCGTATTCCATCGCCACTTCGTAGTGGCGCACGTTGAGTGGGAACGCGAGGATCTTGCGCTCGAAGAGCTGGCCCAGGTGCTCGAACTGGCTCTGCTCGCCGTAGATGTAGAGCAGCATCTCCATCACCTCCTGCTGGAAGAACGGCTTCATGTCCTTGAGCAGCACATCGCCATTCGGATCCGCGTAGAGCCCCAGGATGTGACCGGCCTCCGCCAAGTGGCCGTAGGCGACCAGCGCCTTGGTGACCTTGATCACGCGGCTCGCCGGCTCGAGCTTGTCTAGCCCGTGGAAGCGCACGTACTTGAGCAGCAGCGCCGCGGCTGTGAGCGGGTCGTGCTCGCGGTGGCCCGGCTTCACCTCGCAGATGCGCTTGAGCAACGAGCCAAACATGGTGGATGACACGGTCTCGTCAAAGAGCTGCACGGCGTTCTCCACGCGGTTCGCCTGTAGCAGCGCGGCCACGCCCTGCTCGATCGTGCAGTTCGGGAACTTCTGGACCGCTTCGACGAGCGCATCGTCATTGCGCGAGATCGCGAGTGAGAAGAGCAGCGACTTGACCACGTTCGGGTCCGGCTGGTACGACGCGTCCTGCGCGCACTGCGCGAGCATCTGATCGCGGATTTCCAGCACCTTGTCCACGCGGCGCGCGCGCGAGAACGCCACCACCGCCGCGTTTTGCGCGTACGTGTTGGGCTCGAGGCCGAGCTGCTGCGTGGACTCGAAGAGCGCCATGACGTCGTCGTCGTCGCCCACCGTTGCCTTGATGGAGATCGCCATGGACAGCGCCTCACCGTCGAGCTCCTTGCTGTAGAGCTGCAGCATCTGCGCGCACACGCGCTCGGCCTTGCGGATGTTGCGCTCGAAGACCGTCTGGTCCGTCGTGTACTCGCGCATGAGCGCCAGCACCGTCTGCTTGTACATGCGCAGCGGGATCTTGACGCTCTCGCGTGTGTTGTTCGCGCGCTCCTTGTGCGAGTTGTGGTTCGCCATGCGGTCAAAGAGCTTCATGGCCAGGTCGGGACGGTTCGCGTTCATGCAAATGTCCACGGCGTCCGCGACGCTCTCCACGTTCACGTCCACCATCTGCTTGAAGCTCAGCGTCTCGAGTGCCAGCGCGTACGCGATGCGCCACTCGTCCGACTTGAGCTCGCGCAGGTGCCTCAGGATCTCCATCTTGCCGCGGATCGGCGGCTGCACGCCCATCTTGTGCGCCGCCGAAATCCAGTGGCGCGCGCTGTCCCAGGCCTCGGCCTCCAGCAGCTTCGAGATCGTGTCGCCAAAGCACAGGTCCGCGTTCTGCAGCGCCTTGACGTCGACATAGTCCACAAGCTTGACCATGAGCGGCCAATTCTTGAACTTCACGAACGAGTCCGTACTCGCGCGTACGATCGAGTCGTTAATCTTGAGCCCGCGGCTCTGCATCAAGCGCAAGTACGAGAAAATGTGCTCCGAGTGGTCGTCGCGCGCCTTGGAGAAGCCGCTGATCACGCCGTTGTAGAGCAACTCGTCGTGCAGATCCGACGCGTCGTCCACATCGTTCACCTGGTCCGCGTGGCGCGCAAGCAGCGACTCGTGCTCGTTCTCAAAGTCTCCGTTCGCCAGTGCGCGCTCGATCGCTCCATCGTCATGTTCGCGCGGCAGGTCGGCAAAGCTCTGACCGGCGTGCTCGAGTAGTACGTTGAGCGTCTCGAGCTCACCGCTCGCGGCGAACACGCCGGCGAGACTCGCGTACGCCGGCGGCAGGATCACCGGCACGTTCTTGACCATGATGTCCCACACGCGCTTGGCGTCGAGCGTGTTCTGCTTCGGGTCGCGCTCCGTGTCCCGCGAGAGCGCGTTGAACACTGACAGATAGATGCCCGCGGCGCGTGGCAGGTGCTTGCCGGCGTGTTCGCGACTCGCCACGAACGTGTCGAAAAGGTCGATCGCGTTCTGCGTGCGTCCCAGTCGGCCGTTCGCGCGGATCGCGAGCGAGTAGGTCGCGTCGCGAATCACCGCATGGTCGAACGTCGCGTATATGTGGTCGAACACCGCGAGCGTGAGCTTGCTGTCGCTCGTGGTGGCCAGCTCCTGGAGCATCTTGGTGTACTTCATCAGCGCCGGCGACGGCTCGTTCGCCTCGACGATCTTCTTCCAGCACGCAAGTGCCACGTTGTTCTTACCCGTGCGCACGTACGCGACCATGATGCGGCCATAGCAGAACACCGATGGGTTCATGCCGTACGAGATCATCTGGTCGAACAGGCGACCGGCTTGCCAGTAGTCGCCGTTCTTGATCAGCGCGTCGATCGTTGCCGTGTAGATCGGCTCGTGGAGCATCAGGTCGCGGTCGTTGACCGTCGCGAACGTCTGCAAAGCCTGCGGGAGCGCCTGGTTCACGATCTGCGCACGGATGAGCTGGTTGAACACAGCCTCATCGGCCTGGATGCCTGCCTTCTCCTCCATGATGCTGAACAGGTTCACAGCGATGTCCGGACGTCCGCCCATACCGACGGCGCGAATCGTTGCGGCGTAGTGCGTCGTGTCCACTTCCATGCCGCATTTCTTCCACAGGTTGTTGAACACCGTCTTAGCGCTGTACGCGTCGCGCATCTGGCCGCACGCCTCCATAGTCGCGTGGAAAGCCGCGTCCGAGAGTGGCACGCCCTTACCCGTGACGTCCACCGCGTGGTCCACGATGAGCTTCCACTCTTCGCGCGCCAGGTACGCCTGCATGATGTAGTCGACGGTCGCGCTTGTCGGCAGGATGTCGTCGACCTTCATGTTCTGCAGGAGACCCGGGAGCACTTCGACCTTGCCCATGCGCGCGCACGCGGCGATCGCGCGCTCGTACATCTGCGGGTCGAGCGCGTAGCCGTGCTTATCGATGCGATCCAGGAGCTTGAGCGCCTGGCGCCAGTTGCCGGTCTCACGGCAACCATTGAGCTCGTCCATGAAGTTGCGGACTTCTTCGTTCATCTGCACAGGAGGTGGCAGCGACGACACGGGCGAGCTACTCTGCCAACGATGCTGCTGCTGGTACAGCGCTGGTTGGTGTGACAAGTTCAGCGACGCGTTCTTCTCGAGCAAAACGCTGCTGAATCGCGACGGGATCACCATAAACGTGCGCACCGCATAGTTGTTCGCGTTTGCACCTGCTGCTGCTGAAGCTCTGCCGTTCGTGAGCACCAACTGCTGGTTGCGGCGCGTCGACGCGAGAAGCTGGCGTGCGCGAATCATGCTCGACCAGTTGTAATGAACTGCGAGCGGATCTCTACGTGCACGAGCAGCTCACTTGCAAGCGAAAGTGAAACGTGTTAGCGATGTTGCTGGCGATGGAGTCTCTGCTGTGCTATGTATGCACGTTGAGCGAGAGAGCAAGAGAGAGAGCTGCAGCTGATTCTGCTTGCTTCTTCGTCTTGCACAGCGAGCCGAGTGAATGGAGCTCTCAGTGTGGAACGGGTTTGTCAGATCAATTGCAACACCAACCAATGTCTTAGGTGCGCAATCTGCTTGAAAAGTGCGTATCGGCTGCTCAAGAAAAGCATTTGTAAAGTTCGCACTTGAATAAGTCCGATATGTATGGCTATTTGTGTAGATATTGGGTTTTTGATTTTTTATGATATTGGATATCTGTCACCTTCAACAACAGAGGTCGTGAAGCGTCATGTGAGACTTTCGCGAAGCATTTGTGACCACCCAATTCTACGATTGCTCAACTACATGTTGCGTTGAATGATGCGATGTATCTCGATGTATGGTATGATGAGCTGGCTTGCAGGCGACTTGTTGCTGCTTGAAGCGATGAGTCAATAGTTCACGTTCTTCAGTGAGGACTGTGTGTGATTGTTTATCTCCTCATCTCGAATGTCAAAAGCTCTAAGTTTAAACTTGTTACCGAAATGGCGAGACGGTTTCCAGCGTCAAAATGCATCCAATCGAAGTGCTCACTCGTGTAGCTCTTCTCCAATATAGCCACGAGTGGCGGATTGGTCTCATTTTGCGAGTTCCCACCGCCAGACAAAGCAACAGCAGTGGTGTGGAGCAGCAAGGCAGCCTGGAAGTAGATCGATAAAATGGGCAAGAAGCGCAACCCGACGCAGAAGCTGGCGGCTGCAGATGAGAACAACAGCAATTGCGGCGGTGGTGGTGGTGCGATTGGCGTGTTGCTGGCCGGATCGACACTCGAGGACTATTTCCACAGCAAAAAGTATGATCCGAAGAAAGACGGCGGTCTCGGTCAGGTCTCCAAGCACCTGCTCGTCGGCACGCCAACCAACAACGCCATGGTGATGGAGAAGGGGGAAAATGACGGCGCTGATCAAGACGCCAAAGACCCGGCAGCGGGTTTCCGTTCGAACGATAAGAAAGAAGAGGTTGTAGGCAGTGGGAATGGCAAGGCTGAAAGCAAGGATGCAGTAGAGGATGGCGACGAACTCCATGATGGCGCAAAACCACTAAGCAAAGCAGTCGACCTTGACGATGATGAGGCTGAGGTTAATCGGCAATTCTCGCACAGCAACCACGACGAGTACGAAGACGACTACGAGTCCGACTCACCCTGTCCGGACGCCTCCGCCAGCGTCGCCGGAATGACGCTCAGTGACTATCTCCAGGCAAAAGAAACAGGGAATCTCGCCGACGAAGGCAGCAGTGCAGCAACAGCAGCAACAAACCACATCACTTCAAACAAACACGCGCCAGCAGCTCCAAAGAAATCCATGCAGCAGCCCGCAGCAGCTCCGAATGCGAAGAAAGCGATTGCGCCTCCTCCAACTTTGATCAGCGGCATGCCACTTGATCACTATCTCGGCGCATCATCCGCTGCTGCTGGAGACGACAACGACGACGATGATGGTGCCAACGGACCATACGATAGTGGTGCAGACAGCAAATCTCCGACCTCGAAACGGAAAAAGAGCAAGACGAAGATCAGCAGCAGTAATACAAAGCCCTTTCTCACGATGCCAAAGCAAACAACGAATGGCGCTGGAGCTGGAGCTGCTCAACACCACTCGCACACTGCACAGAACGAGTACACCACGCCATTTCAGCAACGGCAGACGAAGAAGCTCAAAGCGAAGGTCAAGCAGCAAACTGGAGGGAGCGGCGCGTCGATCTCGAAATCCATCTTGCTGGCAGAGCCAGGCCCTTCATCATCGTCATCGTCTTTGTCTAGCATGCCCCTGCAGACAAAGTCCATCCCAATGAACGGAGTCAGCATGTCATTCAAAGATAAAGACAAGAAGAAACCTCAGCATCAGCATCAGCAGCAACATCAGTACGGACACACCTCGCAGCCGCCGCTGCCGAAACTGGTTGCGTCGTCGTCTTCCTCGCACAACCTACACCACAAGGAGCATCACGAGGCAGCAGGCGACACTGGCAATAGCAATGACAGCGATGACGATCATGAGCACAACGAGCGGCTTCCTCCCCTCGCGCATTACTAAAACCGCACGCATGTACCGTGCAGGAAAATGCTATTTGTCGTTCGTCTTTATCATTCACCTTGTTGCTTGCTGAGTACTCCATCAATCTCTTGTCTTGGTCTCCTTCACTCCAGACACACTCTTCTTTTCTTCTTTTCTTAAGGCTGAAAAGGGCCTTTCGCTCCAAAGTACGCGAGCGTGAACTCCGCCTTGGCTCTCGAGATGTTGTACGCCGGGTGGGTCGCGACCAGCAGGTTGGTCGCATCGCCAAACACCACGGGCTCGCCCTTCCCCGAGCCGTGCTGCGCCACTGACAAGCCGCTCAAGCAGTAGCATGAGTGGTAGTGGTCGCGCGGCTTGCCGGGCTTGTCGCGCAGTCCACCCTCGATCTGCTGCCCGCACAACAGGATGTACTTCTGCAGTTGCGCTTGGTGGCACTGGTACACGCTGTGGTCGTACTGCTCTTCCAGGATGTCGACAAGGAGCGCCGGCAGCGCGCCTTGCCAGAAACTGTAGCAGCCGTCGACAAGCTTGTTTGTTCGCCCCTGGTACCCACCTTCAAACGGCATCTGGCGATTCGCGAGCCACTGCACGAACGCGGGCAGGTCGGTCATCTTGTGTAGACTCTTGAGGATCCAGAGCGTCGCGACGGCGCAGAACGCGTAGCCGCCGTGCGCTTCATTGCCCGGCTCTCCACCAAAGCCGCCCTCGTACGACTGGCACGACACCACGTACTCCACGACACCCTTCGTGAGCTCTTCCGTGAGGATGCCGTAGAGACTTGCGATCGAGATGACGCAGTATGTCACGCGGACATCCACCTCTCTGTGAAATACCAGCACCAATCATGCGCACAGAGTTAGATCCACGCTCACTATGCTCCAATAGTGAACAATTCGCAAAACGTACCCTCCGTCATGGGCTGTGAACGCGCCGGACGCGTGCTTCCGCTTCATGAAGAAGCGGTAGAGCGCGCGGCGATCCACGATATCCAGCGCCTCGGGGGTGCCGATCAGCGCGAGCGTCAGGCAGGACGCATAGTTGGTCGCGGTGTGGCCCAGCTGCGCCGGACCGCCGCCAAAGCCGCCTTCTTCGTGCCAGAAATGCTTGATTGTCGCTGCAAACATGTTCGTATATACACACAACAAGTTAGCCCCACAATGCAGGCATAACGTGAATGAACCACACACAGTAATTCCAAAGCTACTCACAGATCGTGCGGTCAATGTACTCGACCGGGAGCGCGTCTAAGAGCTCCAGCGCGTGCAGGATCCAGTAGCAGATCCATGGACGGCTATACGAGAAACAGTAAGCCAACAGTCCCCATACACATGCATTAGCGGCACGACGCTACAATCAGAGCCGTTCATCACATTCGCTGATACAGTATAGGTATGCAGTACCTTGCGTCGAGCGCGACGAAGCCCGAGGACAGGTGCAGCAGTCCGCGCTTGAGAAAATTGATGTGCTTCTCGCGCATCAGCAATGGCTACACATCAACAGCCCACACGCACGCACACACAGAGACTTGATGAGAAAACAACTCGTAGCATAACAGCACCAACGCGCTCTAAGTTACATCAGCAGCTCACCTCGAGAGCGGCGTTCGCGAAGCCCGACTGCTGCAGCTGGAGCTGTTGGTCGTCCGGCAGCTCGTGCAGCGGGAAGAAGAACATGCCGCAGCTCTGCTCGCACTCGAACTGGTCCATGTACGTCTTCGTGGCAACGCCGTCGCTCTTCACGCGGTACGTCTCCAGCGTCGTTAGGTCCTCCGCCTCGCGCGTGGCGTCCGCGGCAGCAGTCGTTGCAGTGGTGGCGGCGGCCATGTTCATCCACGGTTTATGGCTTTCGTGTGGTAGCTTTCGTTGTGGGGATGCAAAACAAAATGCCACCTCGGAAATGTCACTATGACTGTGTTGAGGTATGGCGCAGTACCTTGGAGGACAGAATACGGTGACATGGTATCAATACCACAGCAAAACAAAATAACGTGGTCAACACTATTTCGAACATCTTTTCGTTGTAATTGTTTATGCGACTTTCATTTAGACGGAGCGATAGATTGTTTCACACATTTGCGTGATAAATGACTAAATGTAGTCATTTTATGCATTTTTAAACGGATTAATCGGGTCTCATTTATCCAGTTATCCAACCTAAAAACTGTATACTAGTACTCTCTAGTCACCCGTTTATAAACATAACCGAATTGCTTAATTATGCAGAAGCTGTTTGGCCAGAGACTGTGACAAGATATACATGCCTCCTGCTTCCTCGTTCGACGCATCAATATACAACTTTTGTGTCGATTTCAAGCCATGGAAGCAAACTAATATTACTTTGCTTCGATTTCGCTTGCTTTGCTTTGATTTCATCGCCTTCTGAACGTCTTTGCAGGCAATGTATGCAGTTGTACACTGGCGACAAGTCGATGCGTGGATGCAGATCCGCATGATGCTGCGAGAGACATCATCCTCTGCGCAGCATGAGATAAGGCAAAAAAAAGGAAAAGGTCGTGGAAGCATGCACTTTCGACTAATTTGACTGTATGCACGTACACGTCTCAAGCGCGCAAACGCGACCTGTGAATCGATTAAGCCAGCTGTAGGCAAGCAAGCAGTTGCACTCAGAGCCAAGAATCAAGTAAGTACCGACAGGTAGATAACGCATGTCAATCTAATAGGATTGGCCTGGGTTTGCACTCATTTCCTCGCGGGACTCTGAGTGAGAGAGAGCGATATATCCGCATCACATGTGACTTGAGCGGGCCACCGCGAGCGACATCCGCCTAAAAGGGCACCTGGATCCGCTTCGATTTGAGTGGACCACGAGCGGCTCGAGGTCAGGAACACGTTCTAGTTCCATGCAAGGAGGCGAGAGGCGTGGGTGCCTGCACTTGTGGCGAATCCGGGGATTCAAGATACATTTCCAAAAGCAATTGTTTCAGGGGAGTATTTGTCCATCTTTCCCATCGCAGAGGGAATGCGCCAATTGGTGAGCTTGAACCATCGGTGACGACGACCTCATCACCACGTCCGAGTGGCCGAACTAACCTGGTTTCCAGGTGACAGTACACAGGTGGCTACAATGTGTGTATGTGACTCGGTTATCAGAGTAGGAGCTCAAAAGGAGCAAAGGTCTCTCATTCCTCTTGCCATGTCACGTCTATCAACTGACTAACTAATGGTATCTTCGTCAAAACCAAAAGATCGGCAACTGCAATTGCATAGCTCTTCAAACAGGAGCGTGTGGTGGTGGCCATGGACATGTCTGCATGTTAACACTAGTAAACATAACTCGCTCATAGATAGAGTATGTCGATAAACTAGTCACACACAGCAACATCGTGATAGCGTCTGTTGATTTCGTAGTGAGTGAAACGGCAGAAAAAGGGAAAAAGTGTCAAGCCATTTCGCACATGTATCTCGGATTTGATGACAGATGTCAACACGCACACTCGAGCAAATCGCGTGTGAACAACTAGAGTTTAGTTTGTGTCTGCACGAACCCATCCTGGCACCGCAACTTGCGCATTCGAACCCGCATAACACGCACACAACACACACTCATTCTCTTACACCTTCTGTCCCCCAAACCAACAGCACTCTTCCGTTTGAATCGGAATGCTGGTCTTTTTCAAGCAAAGTGCTAGTAGTGGTGCAGCTGGAGTTTATTCCTGAACATGGTGGTGCTTTGTCAGTTTTGCAGCTCGCTGGTTGAGAATGTTGTTGCTGACATTCGACTAACCGCGCGCCAAACGAAGAGATGCTTCGATAGGAGGAGAGCTCATGTGCACTTTTGCGGAACTGGCTGGATGCGGATTTGCGGGGAGGAGCGAGTCCGATTGCAGTGAAGAGACCCGGTCGACTTCGTCAATCAATCAAACATACTCAGATGGAGTTGCAAGAAAAGATAGTGAAGCGCGTTCAAAAAGAAGCGGAGACGACTCGCAGCTGCACGAGAAAAAGAGTTTTTTCGCTTCACAGCGGGAGCTTCAAGCTCACTTTGGCTCATTTATTGTGGGTGGCTTTTGGGCTGCCAAAAGATCTCAACTTGGCCGCTCGTACCAGAAAACTCTCATAGCACATTACAGTATTTTATATCAACGGGCATTTCATTAGAGCCAGCAGCATTTCGCGACGCAGCATCCCCCAAAATATGTTGACTCCCTCACACATCCCTCACGCATCCCCTACCACCTTCACTTTCCCAAATCAAGTTTTCCGTTGTGGCCACGTGTGTGTCCGATCTCTGTGAGAGAAATGCACGTGCTTTAGCGCTTTTGGAAGGGGAGGCACACGGCGCATTTGTGTGGAAATGTACACCTGCGCATCTGCACATGACCTCTCTATCATCAAGCGCTAGAAAAGGCTCTTGTTCGCGCGCTTCTTCTAATGGTTGAGATCCAAAGCCAAACGTGCATTTTTGTGTGTGGCGTTCGAATTCGGGAAACGGTTCAAAAAGGCAGAAAGGCCACCTTCAAAAAGCGCAGCCACTTTTGTTTTTAACATTGAATCGGCGGGATAACTCTCCTGTTCGTTCTCTTCTGCCATTGGCCAGTTCCCGCGCGATCATCCCAAGAAGAGGAGGAGCGGCGAGATGCGCTTCAACATGGCTCTTCTCTTGCACTCTTCCCCTCTCCTACTTTCGCGTCTGGCTCTCTTGGTGCAGAAACCAGCCAGCCACAAACGCAAATTAATTGTATCGGCAAATTAAACAGCAACGCGGGATTAATTACCGCTTCAGTGTGGATGTGGTTGACAAAGAAGTCAACAAGCAAAAAACAGAAGGCTCTGTGATGTTGTTACACAATCTGGTGGTTTTATGCCGCATCCGAGTGTGTGTGGGAGGAAAAAAAGGGATGACAGGGTGAGAACATGAGACTTCTCGCACCCCAAATGGGTTCGATTGCTTTGTTTCTTTCTCCCTCTCGCCCCCACTCACTGGGGCCACTCTGGGGTGTACATACGCCCCAGGGCTTTGTTTGCTCGCGTTACGCTCTCTCTCTTTCTCTCTTTCTCTCTTTCGTTCCTTCTTGGCAGGCTTTGCTTGCCTGCACAGGCATTCCGTTCCGCCTTCCATTCCCAGTCGCTCATTCTGGAATCCACCTCGCCGAGCACAAGTCGACTCCAAGAACCAAGAGTCAACGCCAAGCGACTGACCGCCATGGCCCCCGCCTCGCCCAAGTACGACGTCATCGAGACCCCGTCGGCCACCGACGGTGGCTTCAAGGAGAGCCACGAGCCGCCGGCTCCGCGCAACAAGTGGAAGGAGTGGTTCTTCGGCATCCCGGGCATCCTCTGCGGTGCCATCCTAGGTATCTTCATTGGCTGGGCCATCCAGACGACCGAGCCGTCGGCTGAGCTCGTGTCCTGGATCGGTGTGCCTGGCAATCTCTTCATCCGTGCGATCAAGTGTCTGGTTACTCCATTGGTGTTCTGCAGTTTGATCGTGGGCATGGCGGACATGCTCGCGGTCGGCAAGGCCGGTATGATCGGCTGGCGCACGGGCGTGCTGTACCTGACCACGACTGTCATCGCCACGTGCGAGGGTCTCATCTGGGTGCTGATCTTCCGTCCGTACTTCGGCAACAAGTCGAAGCCGCAAGAAGAGAGTGTCGCCGAGCTGGCGTTCAAGTGTGACCAAGAGGGCTACTTCCTGAGCGAAGCGAACGGCTCGATCGCCTGTGCGTACGATGAGAAGTACAACTCGTCGGCTGGCCTCGAGTACTCGGACTCGACCAAGTTCACCGCCACGGACATCAACAGCTACTTCTCGACTGCGTCAGCGGGCTTCGCCAAGCGTACGCTGACACAGGCTCTCCAGGGCCAGCTCGACGCCATGGTGCCAAGCAACATCACGCTCGCGTTCTCGGAGGCCACTCTGCTGTCGATCATCATGTTCGCCGTGCCGTTTGGCGTGGCTATCTCGCTCCTGCCGCGCGACGCCAAGATCGTCGGCAACTTCTTCCGTGAGATCAACATGGTGTTCATGACCATGATCGTGTGGGTGATCAAGTGCACGCCGATCGCGATCATCTCGCTGCTGGCGTCGTCGATCGCCGAGCAAGACGACCTCAAGTCGATCGTGTCGGACGTCGGCATTTTCGTGCTGTGCGATCTGCTCGCGCTCTTCGGTCACTGCTACATCTTCTACCCGCTGCTGCTGCGTGCGTTCGTCAAGTGCAACCCGTACGCGTGGCTGAAGCAGATGGTGCGTGCTCAGCTCTTCGCCTTTGGTTGCGCGTCGTCTATGGCGACGCTGCCGATTGTGATGGAGTGCATCGACGCCACGAACGTGATCTCGAAGACGCTGTCGCGCTTCGTGCTGTCGCTCGGTGCCACGATTGGTATGGACGGTGCGGCTATCGGGTACCCAATCGCCATCATCTTCATGGCGGAGGCCGAGGGTCTCGGTCATATTGTGGGTGGCGTCGAGTACTTTTTGGTCATCCTTGTGTCGACGATCGGCGCAGTGGGCTCGGGTCCGGTGCCAGCTGCTGGTATCGTGATGACCATGACGATCTGGACGAGTGTGTTCCCGAGCGTGCCGCTGCCGTCGACATTCGCATTCATCGTGGCGACGGACTGGTTCATCGATCGTTTCCAGACGGCGGTAAACGTGACGTGTGACACGATCGTGTGCCGCATCGTGGCGGAGCAGGTGGGTGAGACACTGGACGCGAACGAGCGCGACAACCTGCTGTCGGCAGTGGATGGCATACTGAGCCACAACCCGGAGCTCAAGGACGCGCTCGAGCCGGACCGCAAGAGCCACGCGTAAGTGTCATTGGGGTCTTGATTTTCAAAGTGTTTCGGATACGAGGAACTCAATCGAGTTGGGTCTTGCGTTCTCATTTTATAAGTTAGAGTTAACTCCACAGTCGAAACATTCTTTCTTTGGTGTCTCGTTGTGATTTTTGTTGTATCCTCGAAACTGCATGCATTGGAAAGTGTTTTGTTTGACTTGACAATGTATTTGAGCAAGGTGCCACGGCATGAACGCAGAACACAAAGGTGGGATCTAAAGTACTTGGGTGGCCCAAGCCATTCGTTCACAAGTCCATGCTCTCGTATTCCTTTCGCGAGAAGACATTCACCCATGTGTTTCGCAAGCGAGCATTTGACAGACGCAGGGAAATAGAATCAGTATTTCTGAGTCAAATCACACCCACCGCACTGGTACAGTAAAGGTCGGCAACACTTTCGCATTTAGCGCTCATCCTGGACTGAGGTGCTCGGTTGAACTGGAACGCAGTTGCGGCGTGGGCCATAATGGACCTTGCGCATCCACACATTCAAGCTTTCCAGACCCAGATGTAGCATAGAAATTGTTGACCGGCGAGAGGTGAATGCACATATTCCACAGGCGTAGCACATCGAGTCGCCAGCAACCAGTGGGATTTGCGAGGCTGCTGGCATACCTGTGGACGACTGGGTGCTGTTCTGCCGATTCGATCTTGTATGCGCACGTCAAGTTATAGTGCTTCTGCAGCTCGCACGTGGCGGAGACAGCCGCGTGCGTGATTACGATTTGGCAACCTAATGCTGATTTCAGAGACGTAGAATAGAGAGCTCTAGAGAGATCTTACAGTATGTCATGCCAATACAATAGCCAAAAAAGTCCAATAAAGCTTTCCTCTCATTCCAGGGTCATTTGTACGATAAATATCTCTCGCCTTTCTCTCACGGCTGTTGCGTGAATAACTCCGCATCATTTCTACCCCCATTCACGTCAACGACTGACTGTCGAGTATTACGTGATTGGCTGCAAACTCGACTGACTTGGCATGAGATGAACAAACTCGCAAGAAGAAGGAACACGCACACTTGGATATTCGGACAAGAGAGCAGACGCGCTTCAGCTTTTACCACGAGCGTTCACCGTCGGAACAAACGAGGTGAATTTTCACAAGGATATATGAGATACCAGCCCATGCATGCAGTACACAGACATGTGAAGCGGAATGAGCGTTTCCTTGTGATCATTTAGAGTTCATTTCCTAGCTGAAATGGCGATTGTGGATGCGCTTCTCCTATTTAATTTAGGAGCAAGCGAGGAGATCAAATCGACTAAGGACCCGGGACTGTGTGTGCTTGAACGTGCGTGACTGTAATACAGTAGAGATTAATCGGGAAGCGAGGATGAGGAGGAAGACGTGTCTCCCGTACTGGCCAATCCGCTTGCGCACGATCACCACAAGCCACGGAGATGCGCGCTAGCACGTAGAAGCGCTTTTTATGCACATTTTGCTTCCACTCCGGCTCTTTCCGAAGATTAATAACTTGGACTGTTAATCTTGTGAAACGCGCATTTATTAACTTTGTCAAGAGGAAATTACTAAAGCACTTCAGTAAAACTTTAGTTAACCCCATCCGTCAATCTGCAGACTCACTCATACAGACCAGGCTGTGGACACCAAAGCCAACGCAACTCCGCCGTTCATGGTCGGCAACACGTGGCAAAATACTGACCGAGTGCAGCATTAGGTTGGGCGCTCTGGAGTGAGGTGTTTCCGCTTGAAAAAGTAAGTACAGCCCCACAAATATCTTTAGCAAAAAATCTATTTCCCAACTTTTAGGAAAGCTATTTGTGTAAACCTACATGCCGTGAACATATAATCAGTTATATATGTTGCTAAACTGCGCGCTGCTGCCGAATCACTGCAAATCCACGATTTCTCTTCGCGACATCGCGGTATATCCGTGATGTTTCGAGCATAAAAGAGGCAGAGTGACAGCCTTTCGTGGTGCATCGTGGCTTCCAGCAGAGAGCGTGCCAGAAACCAGCCTCGACTAATTTACGAATCTCGCATGGCTGCTTCTTGCTTTTCTAGTACGATCTGCAAGTGGAAAAGTGTCTGTTTGTTGGTGCCCCCCTCTCGCACACACACTCAATATCGCCTGTTAAAGCAGAATTTGCATTTTCCACATTCTCCCAGCACCTACCTCTTCCTTCCTTTCCCCTCAAAACCGAGCGAGTGACCCAAAGCCTTCAAGCCGCCTTCCATTCCCAGTCGCTCATTCTGGAATCCACCTCGCCGAGCACAAGTCGACTCCAAGAACCAAGAGTCAACGCCAACGACTGACCGCCATGGCCCCCGCCTCGCCCAAGTACGACGTCATCGAGACCCCGTCGGCCACCGACGGTGGCTTCAAGGAGAGCCACGAGCCGCCGGCTCCGCGCAACAAGTGGAAGGAGTGGTTCTTCGGCATCCCGGGCATCCTCTGCGGTGCCATCCTAGGTATCTTCATTGGCTGGGCCATCCAGACGACCGAGCCGTCGGCTGAGCTCGTGTCCTGGATCGGTGTGCCTGGCAATCTCTTCATCCGTGCGATCAAGTGTCTGGTTACTCCATTGGTGTTCTGCAGTTTGATCGTGGGCATGGCGGACATGCTCGCGGTCGGCAAGGCCGGTATGATCGGCTGGCGCACGGGCGTGCTGTACCTGACCACGACTGTCATCGCCACGTGCGAGGGTCTCATCTGGGTGCTGATCTTCCGTCCGTACTTCGGCAACAAGTCGAAGCCGCAAGAAGAGAGTGTCGCCGAGCTGGCGTTCAAGTGTGACCAAGAGGGCTACTTCCTGAGCGAAGCGAACGGCTCGATCGCCTGTGCGTACGATGAGAAGTACAACTCGTCGGCTGGCCTCGAGTACTCGGACTCGACCAAGTTCACCGCCACGGACATCAACAGCTACTTCTCGACTGCGTCAGCGGGCTTCGCCAAGCGTACGCTGACACAGGCTCTCCAGGGCCAGCTCGACGCCATGGTGCCAAGCAACATCACGCTCGCGTTCTCGGAGGCCACTCTGCTGTCGATCATCATGTTCGCCGTGCCGTTTGGCGTGGCTATCTCGCTCCTGCCGCGCGACGCCAAGATCGTCGGCAACTTCTTCCGTGAGATCAACATGGTGTTCATGACCATGATCGTGTGGGTGATCAAGTGCACGCCGATCGCGATCATCTCGCTGCTGGCGTCGTCGATCGCCGAGCAAGACGACCTCAAGTCGATCGTGTCGGACGTCGGCATTTTCGTGCTGTGCGATCTGCTCGCGCTCTTCGGTCACTGCTACATCTTCTACCCGCTGCTGCTGCGTGCGTTCGTCAAGTGCAACCCGTACGCGTGGCTGAAGCAGATGGTGCGTGCTCAGCTCTTCGCCTTTGGTTGCGCGTCGTCTATGGCGACGCTGCCGATTGTGATGGAGTGCATCGACGCCACGAACGTGATCTCGAAGACGCTGTCGCGCTTCGTGCTGTCGCTCGGTGCCACGATTGGTATGGACGGTGCGGCTATCGGGTACCCAATCGCCATCATCTTCATGGCGGAGGCCGAGGGTCTCGGTCATATTGTGGGTGGCGTCGAGTACTTTTTGGTCATCCTTGTGTCGACGATCGGCGCAGTGGGCTCGGGTCCGGTGCCAGCTGCTGGTATCGTGATGACCATGACGATCTGGACGAGTGTGTTCCCGAGCGTGCCGCTGCCGTCGACATTCGCATTCATCGTGGCGACGGACTGGTTCATCGATCGTTTCCAGACGGCGGTAAACGTGACGTGTGACACGATCGTGTGCCGCATCGTGGCGGAGCAGGTGGGTGAGACACTGGACGCGAACGAGCGCGACAACCTGCTGTCGGCAGTGGATGGCATACTGAGCCACAACCCGGAGCTCAAGGACGCGCTCGAGCCGGACCGCAAGAGCCACGCGTAAGTACTCCACGTTGCCGGATGCCATCTTGCTGTAAGATTAGAAGCGCTCCGATCGTAGTGGCGTCTCCCGTTTATCTGTATGTGACTTCGTGGTAAGTAACTGAACAATTCAAAGATGTTTCATTTATATACCTTCTACTCGGTCAGTCAAACTACGTTAAACCCAAAGCACACATTGCCGTGCATGAGAAACGCCATCGAGAGTTCATTTATACTATCAACCTGGAGAACGATCTGCAGCTCAGCATCCGCCCTATCTGACCGGACTCTGGAGCTATTTTGTCTTTCACCTTTCGCAATCAGGCTTTTGCTCTCGCGCTTCGATCAGGAGAGGACCCTGAAGACCCTGGTTGGTTGGCGACCGAGTAGACAGACAGGGTGTACCAGCGAACGGAAAGGAGAACCAACAAACGTGGACGCCAGAGCGTTGGTCTGAAGAGCGTGGTCCTACAGTTTTGCTCACAGTCAGCGCTCGGCGTTGATTTCGAAGTTTGGAAGAGCCTTCCTTGCTCTCGTCAACGATTGGATCGGCTGCATGTCATTTCGGGTTGTGCGCTGGAGCTTGTGCAGATGCGACTTTTCGGGGCTCCACATATCGTACAGTACATGTCGAAGCACCTTGAAAGTATTTGACGTTTTCCCGACCAATACGCAGGCTCAACAGGAAACCTACCAAACAAGAGCACAAATCACCGACACTGAAAGTTACTGTTCCGATGGCGGAGCAGGATTGCCTTTTTCCTTTTCCTTGCGGGATTGACGCTGAAGGGGCGAGGCGTGTATTCGCTCAGTGTTTTGGTTCATGACAAAAAAGTCCCGAATTTGCAGACCAGGCAGTGCGCGAGTGTATCGGCGATGGTTAGAAATGATGCAGGGTAGCCACACAACACTACACTAGGCTGGTCCTCAACGAGACCCAAAGAGAACCGAAATGGAAAATAAGGTCTCTGCTGGTTTTTTGTTTTTACTAATCGGCCAGCATTTGATGTTGCGCTAATGGACTTCTACTTCTGGAACTGGCCTGTTTGTTCGCCTCCACGCTGACACTCTATGCTTTGTTGGCATCCACGGAGCTGGTCACGGTCGTGTATATTGCCAAAACTGTACCTGTTACAACCCAACGCAGCACACACAAACACAATGCGAAGGAAAAATAGCCATCAAGGAGTCGTGACGTAAGGGAGGTGCGCGCACTCTCATCTCCAGAATCCAGGTCCGATCAGCGCAAATTCCATCGCGGGGATGGAGCATCTGTGTGTATGTGTGTGGAAATTATTATGCGGTCGTGCGTTATCGCCCGTCGTCCTCTCCAAGCTCCGGCTCTGGACAAATAGCTGTGCTTCATTCAGGACGGTTATCCCTTGCACTCATGGAATAACCGTTTTGAGACTGGTGAAACCCAAAGTAACCGCGAATGCGAGCAGCGAATTCAAACGCTCACTGAAATTTCGACTAAAAAATTCACCACGAACTATTACACGAGCGCTTTAACTGAGTAGACTAAGTTAACTATACGAACCTGAGCCATTTTCATCGCTTCTTACACTAGTTTGGGCTGCAAGTACTCTCAGTCCACGAGTTGCGGCTATCAACGTGAGTGCTTGATGCCTTCATCAAATGCTATGCATTCAGCCTGGAATGCACAAAAAATTGTGTTTTTTTCAAGCTGGTCTCTCTTTCCCAAGTGTGTTCGAACTCACAGGAGTGCTGTACCTGAAGGCGGATGGGGTCGCATCCAAATAAGCAAATCGCATCCGCATTTGTTGGGTTTGTTGTCTTCTGCCTCAAAAATCCGAAGTGTCGAGAGCGTAAAGAGAGTAATCCGTTGGATGGTGCAAGTATTCATTTAATGTAGCACCAAACACTGGTTTACCAGGCACACCAAGTGCTTGGCGCCAATCTTCTTGAGGGTAATGTCATGAACAAAGTCCCACCACACGTTTAAAGATCTCGGTTTGAAAAGAGTTGCCGCGTTGCATACTCACAGCAAATAACAAGAGCACACCGAAGGCCCACAGTGCTTCTTGCGATTCGTTCGTTCGCTCACAGCTCTCGGAACACAGGAGTTTTTACGGTCAGACAAGATCAGATCTGTGGATTCATCCTCAGGAGCGAGAGCGAGGCTGCAAGCCGAGAGGCAGCGGGTGAAGGATGAGGTGTTTCCAGGGAATGAAGGAACATCACTCTCCAGGACCAACCGGCTCGCCCGAATCGATTGGCTGTCGGGTTTCAGACGAGCTGGTGAGCTGGGTTGCCATTTAGATTAGACAAGATAGAAGTTCATTCAAGAGTTTGCGCGATCTGCACCAAGGCGTCCGACAATTCGACAAAGAAGCTGCCGACACTGTCTCTCCGCGGGTATGACTTCAAGCAGTGTGCAGCTCCATTAAGGCGCGCGACATGTCTCCACGACGCGAGAAATGTCCTCCTGTCGTACACGAGCAAGTTGCCGCCACCGCACCAACACCAACGAACAGCTCAATCGACTGAGAACCAGTAGCTGCAGTCCTGCAGCAAGCAAATCATTCTTCCCCAACGTCTGCGCCGTCCATGAAAGTCGCCGCTGTAATCAACGCTACGGCGTAACTCATCTGCGTATCGACGGCATCGATATAGATGCACCACAGATAGCCGGGATGTGTCACCATCGGTAGTGCGCCAGCATGCTCCCGTCAGTATCAACAGGTAGGAGCGCGTCATCTCCACCAGCTGCCGCCAGCGACAACATGCCAAAGTGAACAGCAGTGCGTCACTACCAGCTCCAATAACTCCAGCCACTGCTCCATAAGCACCGCAAGAACAGTCATGATGTGCGTTGTGTGCGACTAGATGGCAGCGTACCGACGAGCAGGCTGTCACTCACGCCTCGGTCAATAATATTTGGGGGCGTTGATCTCGTCATACAAGAGGAGCTAAGGTCGTACTCGCGTGTCCCCTTGTCCGCAGTATTCGGAACATCTCTCCGCTCCTCTGTTGCGATCCTCCATGTTCCACCCTCGACGAGCTTGCTCTTGAGCAGTCCGCGTCTTCTCAATCCAACCTTGCGCCACCCGCGACGGATTCGCTCTCGTGTGGTCCGTGCTCGAAGGGCTATGTCGTGCACCAACCCGTTGAGCGAACTCGCGCTGTGCCTCGAAAGCCAGCGGCGTTCCATCCAGCGCCACCTAACGTCGACACTTTGGCGTACGACGAGATTTTTCACCTGACTTCTCAGGGTTTTCCTCGTGTAGACGTCGAAGGTGATTCAGCTTCCAGCGCAGCCCGCTTCGAACCTCTCAATCTCCGCAGACTCGAGCCAGTCGCCAGTACCACCGTCTCAACTCTCGGGAAGCAACTCATCCAAAGCAGAGAGCAACTAATTGGGGGCTCAGCGTCTTGGTCCTCCGAGATCTGACCTGCGATCCTGGTTGCTCTTCAACGTTGAATGGACATCTATTTACCCCTCATGTTCCTGAAAAGGGAGGAAGTTTAGTTTTTACAAACCGATCTGATCCGATCTGACTGGTTGTAGTTTGAACCGTTTGGGTTTAAAAGAGAGTTTAGCCGGATGCTATTTATCCGACAAATCATAAAGTTTACTTTTATCCGATTAAATGGGCATTTCATGATTACAGATACCAAAGCCATTTCAGTCAACTCAGCTAGTAATAGCGAGCGAAGTCAATTCCAGTTGGAACTCGAGAGGGACGGCGCTGCATGTGATACAAACATTCGACATGAACGGATCCTGAGGATCTGAACGCACGACCGCCCATTGTGATCAATGTGAGAGGGAGCAACAGTACTGGTTGGCATTGTGTCATGTCCTGCACGGGACATCTTTCATTGTACAGGCAATCCTCCCAAATTGACACATCACTTCTATTTTATACCCCGTCAAAAGCGATAATAGTGTCGAAAAAGCAGTTGAGTGGACCAATTTACTTGCGCAGCCGCCCACACCTGCCACAGCCACTCATGCCTGCCGCGTTCAGCAAGCCAGCCAACCCC